>JAWPHD010002931.1:0-235077 GCA_037043455.1 Cyrtodaria siliqua | reverse complement strand
TTGTGATTATTATTCAGAATAAGTATTTTATTCGACGCGCGTTACATCGGAAACATTTAATTTACTGTTAAAGTAAAAAAGGTATTTTATATATATATACATGACTATACTTCCCAACAAAAGTTGGTGTAATGATCTATCAATAAAAGTGTGAGTAATGTGTAATTGTTGATATATTACTATAGAACACGCATATGGACGGTTGTCCCGATTTAAAAAAACAACAACAAAATACAACGATCTTACCACGCCTACGCGCTAATTAATTGTACATTAACAACTGCCCTAACACCCAATGTTCACCTCTAATATAGAAACATATGGTGCAACAGTTTATTAATAGTACTCGCATTCTATAAATGTTTTTTTTTACAAAAATCTTGTAAACTTAAAAGTTCACCTGATAAATAAAGTGCATGCTAATACCTGCAGCCAAAGTGGACGAAGAAGAACCTTGCTCAGTTTTGAAAACTTGAGTCGGAATTTCCCGACCAGCCAGTGATATTTTGTGATCCAACAACGTGTGTTCCGACAGCTCTTGAATACATTTCGCTAAGTTTGCTTCCACACATGTGATGATAACGTTCAGCTCACCTTCCATAACGGCAGCATATATCATGTCGAAGATTGTGTACCATTCCGTAGCCTTAGTAATGTCTAGTTTGTACTTTCCTGCAAAATCTTCAATCAAAAGGACACTGACTTCTCCCAGTCTAGCACACTGCCACTGAAAAGGTTGCGACAAAACAAGACAGTGTTCCCGTTGGTAAGCAGACATGAGATTTACAGCTAGAGTTGTCTTTCCTGATTTTCTAGGACCTCCGATCAAAATCGTTTTGTGCTGCTTAAATATATCCTTTGCCTGACGAAACAGCTCTGGAATATGGAAGTCGTGTTTAATATGCTTGAGGTATACAGCCGATTGCCCTGGAATTAAAGACGTGTTTTAATTACATCCGAGTCTTATCTTACTTGTCTCATATTATGTTTTCGCTCCAAACAGTTCTTTTTTTTTCTCTTTGTATATAAACATAAGTCGTACATACTCGATGAAGCCACACTCTTCCATTTTCTATTAACAAGAAATAACAATAAAACTAACGTGTATCGTTTCAGATCAGACTACACCAATTACCAACCAATCAGCGGGCAGGGAAAAAGTTCCAGGGTAAGTTCGGAGCTATAACACAGAATCTCTTAATTTTGACTGGTTGACAAGGGAAACAAACCAACAAACCAAAATATCTTGCTAACAAATTAAAATTCAACTTTTGAAGAGTACTTATAAACTTTAAGGTTAAATCATACATTTGTAAAATGTATTCATAATGTGTTGCATAATCAAAAAAAGTAGTATATTTTACATTTTCCTCATGTTTCTACATGCAAGTAGGTGGGTCAGCACCATCCGACCCAAACAGCTTTTTTCAAAACATACTCAATGTATGGCTTATGTATGCTTTTTTGATAAAACTAAGACATGTCTTTCAAAACAAGTAATAAACAATATAGCTTCCTATATTAGGGAACTCAATACAGAGCTTAGAGCTATAAGGTAGGCCTATGAAATATGAATTGGTGTAGTATGGCCTAAACTCAAGTGCATCTATATTACTCTTGCTACCATTAGGCATTCGACTGATACAGAAGTTAATTGGACATGCGTTAGTAACAGAAACAGTTTCTTTCAGTTGTAAACTACTATAATTGTACATGAAAGCAGTGAACGGTTGAGATTTGCTATTTTGCAACATAATCACTTGAGGTCAGATCAGAGCTAGTTTTTTCGCATGAAATATAAAATGTGTAACTTGACTGGGAGAGCATTTAACGGTATATATTATTGTTACTTTGGCTAATGCCAAGTTATTACATACTTGCATTGAGGGTTTCTAGACGTTTGTTTTGTTATAGTCATATAAAGATGATTATATAATGCTGCCTAGTGTGTTAGAGGATATATCCTGGCGGGGATTTCTTTGTTTATCCTGTTTATCAGGAGGATACGAATGCTGTTTGGTGCACTCTTATACCTAGTGTTAAGTCACAGCATCTTTTCCCACTGACCATTCCAAGGCCGTACCCCTATTTTCTATTGACCATTCTAAGGCCGTACCCCTATTTTCTATTGACCATTCTAAGGCCGTACCCCTATTTTCGGTCATTTTGTGTTTGTGGTGTCTCATACTTTGTTTCTATTTGCACTTGAAGCTGTCGTTTATCTTAATGCGTGTTTGGTTGACTGTGTTCTGTGAATGCTACATTTCATGTTGAACTGGATGACATATTGAACACTGACAGACCTTCTTTTCTATTACGGTTAATATTATCTATCCTAAATAACTTCATCTAAACAAGTAAACATTGCTGATACTGTCGCGTATTTTTATACACATCTCTCTATTGATAATGATGATATAAATAGTTAAGTCTATGACAAGAGAGATCATTTTAATTTTGATATTGTAAAGTATTCCCATTAAATGGGGATGTTCCCCGAGATACTTCTCATGAGGTCTATGTTTCTCAACTTATACGTTTTTCTGGAGCTTGTAGTCGTGTTGAGAGCTTTAATGTTCGTAATGTTTATGTAACTAAGAAGCTACTACAGCAGGGATACGGTTACCATAAACTGCTAAAAAAACATTGGAAAACTTGTATTATCGTAACCCTGATCTTTTTTTAAAATATAAAAGTAATTTAGGAACTCTTCTGCGACAAAAACAAACTTCTTAAGATCCTTAGTCACAATCACTTTCATGCAATCTTTAATACACTTGTTAAACAAATATCCAAAGAGTTTATGTCCCTATCATTCTTCAAAGCACTTCACGTTTAGTCTTGTATTCATATATGCATGGCCATTAATGTGGTATGATTATTAATGCTGCCTTGTTTGTTAGAGAATATGAACTGGCGGGGATATCAATATTTACCCTGCCCCTTGTTATTGTATGGCAATAGGGTATGAGTGATGTTTGGTGCATTTTTTGAAGTGTATAAAAGGAGTAATTTGGAAATCGCAGAACACGATAAATACAAACAATATTCAGTCTTGTCTTGCCTTATGTCGGCCGTAAAAAAAAAGTTGCTCCGACTAGAAATCAGCAGTGTTATTACTTACTGGTCCTTTAGGATCACCGAGCCCAATATTCGTGGCTTTAAAGTAGAATATCGCTTAAGCCGGTGCTAGGAGGCGTGATAGATGTTGCACTCGACATTACCTCTCATGAACAGACTCAATAAAACCGACGCTGCTAAGTTTATCTCTTGTTTGTGTTTGTTGCTTCCAAGGGATCCCCTTTTCAGCATTTATTGGTTTGATTTAGACTGTTCAAGAACAGTAGAGAAACATGAAATCTGGCAAAGAGTTCAATTATAAAATGTCGGTTGTACGAAAGTTTGAGCCATCCCGAATATCGTATATATCGTATACACATGACGCTTCAATGAGATATTTTCATACCATACCTTGCAGGTTGCAGAAAAAAGCATCTATAGTCTCCCCTCGCTGCTTTTGTTGTTCTGAAAATAAAGATAAACAAGAGGCCCAAGAGGGCCTGTGGACGCTCTACTGCCTCAAGATAAAGTTTATGTATAAGGGGCCATAATTCTTTCAAAAATCATTCAACCAGAACATGGCAATGATAGGTGCAACTAGGCTTAGTACTGATCATCCTCGCCAAGATTCGCTGAAATCTGGCAAAGAGTTCAGAAGAGACTAATCTGGACAAAGTTTGTGTATTAAAACATTTAAAGCGTCACAACTCTGCCAAAAATTATTCAACCGAAATATGGCGATGATATGCACAACTAGGCTTGATACTGATCATCCTTGTCAAGTTTCGTCTATATCCAGCCAGGGGTTCAGGAGAAATAGCCCAGAAAAAAATTGTGGTATCAAAATCCTTTAAAGAGCCACAACTCTGCCAAATATCTGTAAACCGAAACGTGACGATGACATGCACAACTAGGCTTGGTGCTGATCATCCCTGCAAAGTTTCATTGAAGTAGATCAAAACAAAGTTTGTGTATTAAAACCTTTAAAGGGCCATAACTCCGCCAAAAATTATTCAACCGGAACACGGCGATGATTTGCATAACTAGACATAGAATTAATCATCCCTAAAAAGTTTTGTTTAATCCGGCCAGGGGTTCAAGAGAACTAGTCAGAACAAAGCTTGGGTATTAAAACCTTTAAAGGGCTATAACTCCGCCAAAATCATTCAACTGGAACACGGTGACTATGTACAACTAGGCTTGGTAATGATCATCCCTGCAAAGTTTCAATGAAATCCGGCAAAAATAAAGGCCCTTTCGTCTTAATGAGGCCAAGATATAGCATATTTCGGCCATGACTCCGATGTAAATGGTCCAATCTGGATGTTTTTCGAACATGTCCAAACTTTCATTGATATTAACAATCTGGTAGAGTTTCTTAAAGATCGGATGAAAGATGAAGGCCTTATCGTCTTAACGAGGCAAAATATAGGATTTTTAACTGAATCAAGGGCCATAACTGCCATGGCTGGTTTTCGAACTTGACCGAACTGTCATTGATATTAACAATCTAGTAGTTTCATAAAGATCGCATGAAAAATGAAGGCCCTATCGTCTTAATGAGGCAAAGTATTGCATTTTTAACTAGATCAAGGGCCATACCTCATCTATTACTGGTCAGATCTGGCTGGTTTTCGAAACTGTCTGAGCTGTCATTGATATAAACAATCAGGTAAAGTTTTGTTAAGATCAGATGAAATATGAAGGCCCTATCGAATAAACGAAGAAAAATATAGCAATTTCAACTAAATCAAGTGCCAAAACTCATCTGTTACTAGTCCGATCTGGCTGGTTTTCGAAATTGTCTGAGCTGTCATTAATATAAACAATCGGGTAAAGTTTTGTAAAGATCAGATGAAAGATGAAGGCCCTATCGAATTAACGAGGCAAAATATAGCATTTTAACTAAATCAAGGGCCATAACTCCGCTGTTACTGGTCCGATCTGGCTGATCTTCGAAATGTCCGAGCTTTCATTTATATAAACAATCTGGTAAAGTTTGGTAAAGATCAAATGAAAGATAAAGGCCCTATCGTCTTAACAAGACAAAATATAGCGTTTTTAACTAAATCAAGGGCCACAACTCCGCTGTTAATGGTCCGATCCAGCTAGTTTTCAAACCTATCCTAGCTCTCATTTATATAAACAATCTGGTAAAGATTGGTAAAGATTGGATGAAAGATGCAGGTTCTATCATCTTAATGAGGCAAAATATAGCAATTTAAACTAAATCAAGGGCAATAACTCCACTGTTAATTGTCCGATCTAGCTGATTTTCTAACTTGTCCGAGCTTTCATTGATATTAACAATTTGTGCAAGTTTGGTAAAGATCAAATAATAAATGAAGGTGCTAGAGTGTTCCCAAGGCTTAATATGGCATTTTTCAGCAAAACAAAGGCCATAACTCCGGTGAAATTATTTCGATCTTGGCAGTTTTCGAACTTGTCCGAGCTTTCATTGATATAAAGACACTGGCAAAGTTAAGTAAAGGTCCGATTAATATTGAAGGCCCTAGAGTGTTCACAACGCAGAAAATAGCAGTTTTCAGAAAAAAACAAGGGCCATAACTCCGGGGTTACTGATCCGATTTAGCTGGTTTTCGAACTTGTTTGAGCTTTCATTGATATTAACAATCTGTGCAAGTTTGGTAAAGATCAAATAATAAATGAATGTGCTAAAGTGTTTACAAGGCAGAAAATGGCATTTTTCAAAAAAAACAAGGGCCATAACTCTGGTGTTACAAAACCAATTAAGCTGATTTTCGAACTTGTCGAAACTATCATTAGTATTAACAATCCGTGCAAGTTTGGTAAAGATCAAATAATAAATGAAGGTGTTAGAGCGTTCACAAGGCAGAAAATCTCAATTTTCAGAAAAAACAAGGGCTATAACTCCGGTGTTACTGATTCGATTTGGCTGGTTTGCAAACTTGTCTGAGCTTTCATTGATATTAACAATCTGTGCAAGTTTGGTAAAGATCAAATAATAAATGAAGGTGCTAGAGTGTTCACAAGGTTTAATATGGCATTTTTCAGCAAAACAAGGGCCATAACTCCGGTGAAATTTATCCGATCCGACTGGTTTTCAAACTTCTTCGAGCCTTCATTGATATAAAGACACTGGCAAAGTTTCGTAAAGATTCGATTAATAATGAAGGCCCTAGAGGGTTCACAAGGCAAAAGTTAACAGACGAACGACGGACGGACGACGGACAACTCGCCATCCCATAAGCTCTGCTGGCCTTTGGCCAGTAGAGCTAAAAACGAAGATATACATGTGCGCCATTCTCGTGTTTCTGGTACATTGTACTGGTGGCCGCATCGGAGTTGAATTTGTTAGTTTACATTTAGTTTGGTTAATTTTGACATCGGAACTCTTAGACCGAAATTGCGTGCATTGACGTTTGTGATACGCGTGCATTGACGTTTGTGATACGGATATTATTAAGCATACCAGACACCGCGTAACCGAAGTCAAGTAGATGCAAGTATCGAAACAAAATATACCTTTCACCTATCGTAGTCAGTCAAAACACTTATTAAGGTAATATATTGAAAATGTCAATAATGTAAATAATAAGTGTACTTACATTACAAAAATACAAGGATTGACTCTAGGAGTTGTACAATCAATGGCTAATTAATGGTTATTGGTGTTCCCTGTAACCTGGTAAAAGCAGCCAGCGGTCATTATGCCACTGACCATTTCTAAGCTGTACCCATATTATAATCTTTTTTTCTTTGTGCTGCTCATATTTTTCTTTAATTTTTCCTTGTGTTTGTTGTTTGTTTTAATAGCGGTTTGTTTGTTAACTGTGTTTTTGAATGTTACATTTCTTTTTCATATACATGTACCTACTTTCAGTGCCAAACCATATTATGTTACTCAAGGATCATCCCCATTCAAATGAGGGAACATCAACTGATTCACAATGGCCAGCATTTAACACTTCAACAGATAAATAGCGAGAATACAAATAGATCTTAATGAAATTTCGTTTTGAAATACTTAATTCCTTACTGTAGGAATCCTAAAGCACGTGGCTCCATTGACACTAAAGAATGAAAGTTAGTGAACTGATTATTTTATTTACAAATTGGAGAGAAAATTGCCAAAATTCCATTGCAATGAGACAAAAGGTCCTATATAAATCACAGCACCAACAGGCAGTGGAAACGTAGATATGCACTGCACCATAAACGTAAACAAATATGCAAATCAAATAAAGAATGAAAAAGACAAAAACAAAACATACCGTGTGGTGAATAAAAGATTATCGACCTGTAACGGTCAGTAGGCAATACGGCCTACTGGCTAGCTTAATTAGAGCTTTGTAGACAACCTCGCTAATTTCCTCTCCTCAGCGCCCGCATTGACACGGTATCAATAAAATTAGGGTCAACATCAAGATAAATGAAAATGATACACGTACTACATGCTGCTCTTAAGATATATAGTAAACTGTATTACATGTTCAGAACTGTACTTAGCAACCACAACAGTTGCAGCCAAAGAGACTAACACATCTAGCGTATGTTAGAGGGAAGCATGGGCGACCAAAACGGAGGAAAGTTAATACTGACATGAAATACAATGTTTATCATCGAAACAAATCAATAAGACTTCCGACTAAATACTGGACTCCCGAATTACGCAAACAACATTACGCATGCTGACGGAAGTATTTCTAATTCTAGAGCCTGCATCGTTACAAACAGCTGCAACCCTTTGAGTGTTTGTCTTCTGCCGGTAACGATCATATGAAACAGTACTGAGCTAAAGCTTATAACAACTCTGAGATTAATTTATGCAGATAAATTACAAAACCAGGACAAGGATTTGATAACAGTTACTTATATTAATAAATACGTATTACTTTAACCACAGTATATACAACCTGACCACACAACCGTATCAAATAAAGGTATGTTACTTTTATTCAAAATTCTGATATTCAATTTTATTCTGATACTGTAGATTGATTTCTCAATTGACAGCACTCGACTGACAATGGATAACTAATACGCAAACATAAAGACACAAGACATTATTTTAATTTTGGCATCATCAAATTTACCCACTTACACTTGTTCCCAAACAAATATGTTATGGAGTATGTGTTTCACAACGTATTTTATTTTATAGAGCTTACAGTCTAGCTGAGGACATCACCATTCGTAATGTTTGTATAACTTAAAGGGACACTGTCCGTAAGTAAGCAGATATGGAGCATAACCAAATAACTGTCTGACTTTTATTCAGTGAAATATATACATGAAAACATGAGCATAGACACTAAGAAGTCTGTAGTAATACATTCGTGAGTTTGAAAAAAAAAAGCTTAAATTATTATTTGTAAATAAAGTGGGACCCACCGTATTTACCTTTTCTGCGATCACGTGACTTCCATTAGCGCATTAGGTTTTGACCATAGTATTTAGTGCGTAATATGTATAGCCCGCTTAGCTCAGTTGGGAGCTAGGTCGACCACTTTACGTTCACTATTATTACCGCGAGTGTAATTTTAGTTTGGGCTGCGAGTTCAAACGCCCGAAATGGTTTCTCTTTTTTGTACCGCGATTGAATTCCGTCAAACAAGCCTGCTTTAATTAGTAAATATTCAGTAATGTTTGGTGTGTAATGTGTGCGAACATAATTAGTGTGTGTTTTATAAGCTAAAGGTTACGGACAGCGTCCCTTTAACAGCTAATTCATTAGATCTCCTGTTAATATAAACGTCGAAAAACATTGTTGTATCGTAACTTTGATCTACTTTTAAAATATAAATATTTAAGTAAATTAGGAACTCGCATGCCACACACACTATTACAACCTAATTGCTATGGTTAAGGGACGTTCAAATGTTGTAAGATCCTCAGTCATGATTACTTACTGGTCCTTTGCCATCACCAAACCCAATCATTGTGGCTTTAAAGAAGAATATAGCTTAAACCTACGCTAGTGGGCGTGAGAGGTGTTGCATCTTATATAACCTCCAGGAACTCATTTAAACCGAGTCTGCTTCTTTTCGCTCTGTTTTGTGTTTGCTGCTTCAAAACGCATCCCATTTTCAGTGTTTATTTTCATACAATCTTTAACAAACATAGTAACCAATTTATCAAAGGATTGATTTTATAACGCAACCCATTGCATGTTTAGTGGTTGGTTTACCAATTTACAGTTCCCCACCATGCTTCCCTCTGATATAGTGAGATGTACTGAGAGCTTTCCGGAACAACACATTATTAAAGGGTTACATTGTAAATATTACATTAGGATAACTATGTGTTTGATTACTTCTAGATTTATCCAGTTTTTTGGTTAAATATTGCTCGAGAAAGAGTTTACACATACGTGTACTTACTGGTTAGATTTACTGGTTCTAACGGAGTTGTTGGTGTTTCTATATTAACCACTTGATCCAATACCTCGTGGTTGTGATCAGACAGGCACTGCTGAAGAATTGTATGTTTTGTAACGAATACAATATCTATTATGTCATCGGCATTCGACATCTGTGTATCCGCTAGGATGCGATCGAAATTTTCTGCTATAGCGCTTGCTCTTGTATGGTCATATATGTCTTTACCGAAAGGATCAACGAACAAAACAAGGTCTACATCGTCACGACAAATGTGTATCCATTCATTTGCGTCATGCACCTCTACACAGCGTTTGATGTTTCTACCAATGTCTTTGATAGCCCTCCTGATATGTTCAAGCTGTCTGTCAGGGTCAAAACCAGTAACTACAACTCTATGATGATGTTGTAGCTTTAATATTATATCGCTCATCTCTGGTGGCGGACGTATATTTTCAGGAACTTCGTTTGCACGGGTATATTTGAAACGACCTGTCGAGTAATGTAAATTCCGTTTTAGTTGCATTGAGGCAAATGCAATAATATGAAGGAAAGTAAGTAGCGAGCATGCGATTGTTATATTGGCGTTGTTCATCTTGTTTGTAGAATAAACATGAAGTTCATTTAGGAAAACCGTGTCATTCAGATCAATCGGCATGTTTCTTTAATGACGCATGAACACGCAAATAACAATTTATAAAAGAAGGTAACGATCACACTTATTCTAATACAAATCCATGTGAATAAATATGGTTTCTGTTGGACAAAAAGGAATCTTGAAATATATAGTTTCATTTACGAACAATAACACTACTCACTTGAGTAAAACGCCTTTAACCAAACATGTTTTACGATTAAAATGCAGCAACGTTCAGTCATTTATTTTATGTCTATACTTAAGCAGGGTGAAAGTCCGATATTTCGCAGAAAATTGAAATTCAGTTGTGTCCTACTAGACAACTTTAAGAAACGTTCCTGCTGTATTAAATTGAATTGCATTAAGGTCTTACTAGACAGCAATATAAACGCTCCTGCTGTGTTACATTGAATTGTAGTGGTCGCTGAAATTCCTTTTGTATTTCCAAAGGTGTAAATCGTTCAACTGAAAATAACACCTGACAGAATAAATGGTGTACTCTAACTACCAGTTATTGGAAGTTAGAGTATGGCAGATATTTGAAATAGACTTGCTACAAGACAAATAGAGTATGGTCACATCTCGTTGGTTAGTTTAAACACATCGATGGGATACGACTATCTCGATGTTTAAATCAACCAACTCGATGAGACCATACTCTATCTTATACTTATAGATGGGTCCTCCTTGAAACCATATGAAACATTCCAGCATTTATAAATTAAATTTCAGTTGGGTCCTACTAGCCAGCATTAGAAACGTTCCTATTATACTGTATATTATATTATACTGTATTATACTGAATATTAGTTGGGTACTCCTAGACAACAATTTGAACGTTTAAGCTGTTATAAATTAACTTGTATACTAAAGGAACAAAAGAAAAATCCGGAATTTGCGTTATAGATTTTATATTCCGCACACTTAATTTCACGTAATATTCCAGAGAAATCCGAAGATGTTTTGTAAATAAGTGTTGCAGCTAGTTATAGAAAGTTAAGTTGGATGAATATTGTATTGTTTATTTGGTTTTAGAAAAACAAAATAATAGCAGACCTAAAGCTGTAAGCTTTCCGTGTTGCTTCCTAACAATACCGTTTCGATCTTCTTCTTGTCGTATACATTAACGTGTATATGTATAATTTGATAATAAAATATTTCACACCATGTTTTGTTTAAAAATGAGTCGAAAAGAAAACAAAAAAACAACATTAAAGCATCGTTTTCGACATAGTATTGCCAAATGTATAGAACAAATACTTATAAATAATATCCAGGTTATCATTTATGTATTAAAATACTTATGTTCTTACTTTGCATATTCCTTAGTACTGGGTCAGCGGATTTTTGTCGCTTTTCAAATGCACCTGAATATAGAAAAACGCATATGTTACAGTAATCAATCATACTGAATATACATGTATATTATTTTTTTCTCCCCTTTTATAATATAGATAATTAATTGTACAGTATGAATACATATAGTAACTTACAATAGAAACTTGTTTAAATCATAGCCTTTACTTAGTCCAATATGTATTTAAAACTGCAGACATATTTGTTCATTACCAACTAAATTTGATACTTCAGCAAGCCCAATCTTTGTGGTTTTTGACGTAGAATATTGCGTAATCCGGTCCTAGGAGGCGTGAGAGGTGTTGCATTACATTACCGCTCATGAACAGACTCAATAAAACCGAGTCTGCTATTATTATCTCTTGTTTGTGTTTGTTTTGTTTCCAAGGGATCCCCTTTTCATTATTTATACCCATCCAATAGTGTGTTCGGCTCTTTCTGTATTGAATGACATGTGTACATCATACATGTACATGCTCTTTTTTTTATTTATAACTTATACTTACACACAATATGCATATTATAGAATGGTATGCATGTCAACAGTGTGTATGTTTTTTAAGAATAAAGTTAAATATAAAAGTTCGAATTACGCATTGACAAATGTATTTGATCATTCTGCCTAGATCCATTATACGAGTCGGTGAGGCATGTTCTGGACTGAAGTGTAAGACCGGCTACTCTGGTAAGAATCCATAAAATGTAAATATTGTGAATGTCATATTGGAATGTGTTTCGTTATTTTTAAACTTAAAAAGGAAACAACAGTGAATACCTTTTTGCTTTTGTTTACTTATTTCGGACATCCTTAAACATTAATATATACTATGAGTGGGTTTGCGTGCATATAGACACATACACCACTGTTCTCTACATGTTTTATAATTATTTAGACAACTAATGGTGAATGCTATCAAATTTGATACTTTTATCTGGAAGGTATACATCATCGTACATATCACAAAGGGATATATAGCATGCAATTAGGGTCTACATTAATCGGGGTTAATTGGAGCCATATTGTATTCAGGTGGTGGGGTGACACCCCCTCCACTGTGATATCTGAAAAAAATATAAAGATGTTTAGACAATAATTACATTATGTGGACTTGCCAATTAGTTTGTGAATCACTTATTTTTCTATTAGATAATATTTTCGTCAGGTATGGAACTTCCGTTTATAGTCAAATTGTTGGTATTCCTATGTGTACATACACCTTGCCACAGATGTGTTATTATATTGCTACAAGAGAGATTTCATGTTCGAGTCGTTCACCAGATACACAGGCAGATGTTATTGAAGCCTTTAATGACACCTCTCGATATCTGGATGGCATATTGAACATTGACAAACCTTTCTTTTCTACTATGGTTAATAATATATATCTTAAAGAACTTCAACTTAACAGAGCTAATATTTCTGATATTAACGGTTCTTTTCTCGATGTAAATCTGTCTTTTGAAAATGGTGAAATAATTAGCAAAAATTATGACAACAGAGATGATTTTAATTGTGATTATCCTCATTTAGATGGGGATGTTCCCCGAGCAACTTCATTTGGGGTCTATGTGTCTCAACTTATTCGTTTTTCTAGAGCTTGTACTCGAGTTGAAAACTTTTATATTTGTAATATTTGTATAACTAAAAAGCTACTCCATCAGGGCTACCGTTGCCATAAACTTCGTAAAACCTTTGCAACATGTTATTATCGTAACCTTGATATTTTTTTCCAAATATAAAAGTAATTTAAGAACTCTTCTGCGACAAGGTCTATCACAACCTGACTTCTATGGTGATGTGATTTACAAACTTCGTAAGATCCTTGGTCATGACCACTTTCATACTATCTTTGTTAAACTTGTTAAAAGGTTTGTCAAAAGAGGTTATGACCCTATCATTTTTCAACGCACCGCATGCTTGGTGGTGGACCCATTTACAGTTCGCCACTATGCTTTCCTCTTTAACTGTGCAATGACCGGACAGGCTGCGGACGCTATGATGACGTATACATAAAGCCCAAAAGGACGGTGACGTTTGATGTTTGTCTATGATCTTTTTTGTCGTGCCCTTAATGGTTTATCCTCTTGTTGCTCTGGCTTTTGCCAAGTCATTAAGTACCTTCGTTGTGGCTTTCTAGGCTATTGTTTTTTTGTATTTATATATACACGAGCACTTTTGTGTTTTACTTATATTGCCTATTAATGCTGCCTTGATGGATAGATAATAGTTCATTGCGGGGATTTCTATATTTACACTGTCCCGTTTTATTGGGATGACAGTAGGTTAAGTGTAAAGTTTGGTGCACCCTAGAACCTGGTTTAAACCCCCAGCGGCCTTTTTTGCCACTGACCGTTCCAAGGCGGTAGCCCTACTATTAACCTTTTTTGTGTTTGTGACGTCATATGCCTTTATTCTCTGTTAACATTGCCATTCATGGTTGTCCTTTTTCGTGTTTGTGGGTTTACTCTGTTCTGTGAAAGCTGCATTTCCTGTTCGACTTTTATACTTATTTTTAATAATATACGTTTTGCACTGAAAATGGAGTTCCTCTCATCTACATTAAATGGTGGGGAATTGGGTGGTTCGTCCACTATTAAATGCGAGAGAACATGTATCGACAGCTTAACGAACAGTTCAAAACGGTGATTTTGTTTGGAGCTTAGCATGTTTTTTCGTTATCAAAAATCGTTAATACAGAATTGGAGGAATGTGGAATATATTACAGGTACTTAACAATTCCGATCTCCATTGTCTGAATATTGGGAGACTGGCTCCTATTTTTCACTGCAGTTAGTAATTAGATCTGGCCAAAGACAACTGAGGATACTGGAACTATTATACAGTCAGAAATAGAATCCATTATACTATTCATAAATTCGTGATTTTTTTACGAGTTGTATTTGTGTTTTATTTATATCCTGCCATAATAGTTTGGCACGTTTGTATGATGCCATGCTTGTAAATTGGGAGCATGATCGTTTCTATTAAGGGATTTGTCTACCGTGCTTGTGTCATTAATCTTAATATTATCGCAAGTTCTGTGTCCTCTGTTCTTAATACATACCTATCTCCGTTTTCACTGCTATTATTCCTTGCTGTATTTGGTCACACTTTCGTTTTTGTGTCTCTGAAATTAATTTGTAATATGTTTAACTGTTAGCATAGGGGTTTACATTCAATAGTGCTGTACTCCATTATTACAACGTAGAATGATTATATATTGAATAATAGGGTGGCCGATAGCATTTTATGGGCATATCTTGGCGTTAGATTGTTATACAATTGTGATTATACAGGCACAACCAATCAATAATCTATTAGTAGGTCGTGTTCTTAAATGGGTAGTTTAAATTAACAATTGACGGACAAATGATACTTCTTGGGCCAGGAATTATCGTTGTTATTTTTTTTTCCGGTCAATATTTTCTTTTGGTTTAAACAATATTTATTTTGTGATTGTTCACATATTATAAACAAATTATAATAGTAAGGATCTGAAACAAGCTTATCAAAGCTTATATAAATTCATCTCCTTAAAAATAATTCTTTTGAAAGACCGGATGGTAAACAACCCAATTTTGTTTTAAATTAACACTGATAAACGTATTCAAGGAGGTAAATGCATACAACCGTTATGTCTTAAGCGAACGTAAATTAACTTTTAAGAAATGAACATGACAAAAAGGGCGTGAAACTCATTAACATGTATCAGGCGTTCATTTAGTAATACATAATAAAAATAGCAAAATTGTTTACTAAATACAAACCGAAGACTTTATAGTCACCCGAGTCATTAAAAACAAAATACAGATAGGGATAATTTCTTTGGACTGACACTAACATAACACATGGTAACATACAGCAATTATAATGCACATGTCAACTTAAAATAAATGTATTGCTTAATGTTGATAATTAAAAGCAATGTATTCCTGATTAAATATGCTTATCACGTTTGGCATTTTGTCTCTTTTCTGCGACTTCTAAAACAAAACATAAAACTCTTGCGTGAACATTCAATCTTTATTTTTTTGATTATAATTAATAACCAACTTCTATTCTTACCGGCATGTGTGTCAATCTTGTTTCCTAGGCCCCCAATCAGTGTCTCCATCTCTTTCTCAGACTCGTACCATTCCTTGAAGGTTTCAACTACTTTGTCTGACGATAACACCTCCCGCTGTATAGACGCAATCATATCGTTTAGCCGGGTTTGACAGTAGTGGTCTGTCAGCAACGTGGAACACTGTTTCAGTTTAGTAGAAATATCTGTCCATGTTTGTTGGAATTCGAGCTCAGTCATGGCCATTTGTGTAGTGTGTCCGTGGACAGTATTCCTCATGTCTCGTATGTCTCGTATTGCATCCTTCTGATTCTGACTTAACGTTACGCAATTAGTTAGGACCAACGTTGTCAACGTAATGTCCCATTTGTCTAACTGTGGAGAGTTGCCATTTAAAGGGAACATAAGTAGGTACTGTGTCTCGTTAACAATATGTTTAGATTTCAGCTTGTTGAGTTTCTTCTGATTTGCTGCCAGGAGCATGTCTATGCTGCTAAACCTTCTGTTGGATATAGTTTCTTGTATCAGGAGTTGCTTAGAAAAATATCCGCCGCCATCTAAAGTCAGTGAACAACATCGAACACAGTTGTCCCTCTCTTTCCACGCAGGTGACGCCGCCATGATTTCTGGAGTTACATAAGTATAAACAAATATGAGTGTTAAAAGTAGTTTTTATCAACGTATAAACTTGTGCAAAATTAAAGAACAATCGTGTTATAGTTTATTCCGACTGTAAAACTTTAAGATGGATCAAAGGCCAAAGACGTGTATTCACTTGAATACATATTTAACTCTTTAAAGAAATATAAAAAGATCGGACAGGGAAAGTAACATTCAAAGAGGACAGTCAACCACAAAATACAAGTGATATCAATATCACTTATAGTTCTCAAGAAGTAGTCGCTACAAACTTGTTTTTTAAAGAATATTTTTAGCTTTGGCGGGGCGGCCATCTTGGATTTTACATCAACATGATTTTTTGCTAAAATCAACTAGACTTCATGGGCAACATTTTTGTAAAGTTTCATGAAAACTCATCAAATAGATTCAGAGTAGTCGCTACAAGAAAGTTTACGAACGGACAGACAGACGGACGACGGACACCGAACCACGGCACAAGCTCTGCTGATCTCTAATCAGAAGACCTAAAGAATAAAAAATAAATCAACAACAACAATCATCAGCTCAAAAAAGTAGGTCAAGGTCATAGATGAAATCCAAGCGTCCAAAAAGATACACTACCAATGAAACAACTAGGTCAAACAGTCAGGGGTGTCACGTATACACGTTATTTTCGTAATATCTTAAATGCGTTATTTTCGTAAAGAAACAACTGTTGTCTCCCTTTGATCATAATTTGAAATTTGCTATACATTTTCAAAGGGGTGTAACTCTTTTAACAACGTTTGACTTAATCAAATTTCCTTACTCGCTTATTCCCCTTAATTTGAATTCAATAATAATTTGCATGCAAATTAAAATGTGTGACGGGGGTTGGTATGAAATTTAATTGTCTCGTGGTAACGACATACACAGTTTGTACATTAGCCACGTTTCTTTTTTCTCACCCTGGTGATTTATGTTTTCTACAGTTTATAGCCGTATTATACATGTTGGTCGTAGACAGTTTAAATAAATAGAGAGACCCAGTCGCTATGTATAGTATATATAGTGTACATTAGTGTATTGGTAAAGAAATATATAAAGATCGGACAGGGAATGTAGCATTCAAGGAGGACATTCAACCACAAAACACTGAATCAAACACGCAAACAGACAAACAAGAAGGCAAAAGTATTCTTAAATGCAAACGACATCACAAATACTCTTTGATTTTATATACATGATATACGTTAATTAGTATAAACCTAAAATGTGGTTTTATTATGAGTTTTAAAATAACTTGCATCTTAAATCACAATATTATGAGATTAAACACACGTCCTCTATCTGTCTATTTTACTTTTTTTTAAGAAACGCAAATAGAAGTAAGTATGATAACATCGTGGGTATTATCCTGATTATTCGAGACGACATCTATCATGTGTATCGTCTCTGACTTTACTGTGTAAGACACTATACCGATTTGCAAACTGTTCCTAAACCTAACATGAATAAGGCATGAAACAGTTGATGAGTGTAATTAAGTAAGTTTTATCCTTTTTATCAGTTTATACTTATATTACCATGATTATACTTACACTTAGGGTATTACAGCATGTACAGTGTTCTTTCGAAATAACACAAACACGTTATTTTCCAGTAATCTATTATTAGGTTATTACAGCGTTCTTTCAAAATAACGCAAACAATTATTTTCCGATAGTCATGATAGTAATCGGTAATAGTAGTATATTCTTAAACGAAACGGCGAAAGAATGCATAAGTTTTCATTTCCTCTTTTCTAACCATGCAGTGAATAAGATTCGTTTATAACACAAACACGTTATTTTCGGATATACAGTATATTCTTTCAAAATAATGCAAAGCGGTTATGTTCGGACAGTAATAGATTATTAAACGAAGAAGCTGTAACGAACATGACGAATGCGCAATATATTTTATTTGCATTACCTGTTGTCTGACCACGACGGTCAGTAATTAAATGTTGTTTAAAAAACGTGTTTATGTTATTACAGTGTTCTTAATAATAATAATAATAAACTATTATTAACTTGTGTTAAATATGATTCATAGCAAAATCTTTGAAATAACGTGTTTAGGTTATTACAGTGTTCTTTCAAAACAACGCAAACAAGTTATTTTCCGGTAATCTGTTATTAAAGAGGTTTTCATAGTCTGCCCGGCAGTTATTTTCGCATAGTAATATATTCTTAAAAGACATGAAAGAACAACAGGCTGTGATTCACTTTTTTTTACCACGATGTTTTTTTGAAATAACTTGTTTATTACTGCGTTCAAAATAACGCAAACAAGTAATATATATACTTAAAAGAACAACAAGCTGTGACGAATTCACTTTTTTTTTACCACGATGGTTTGTTGAAATAACTTGTTTAGTTTATTACTGTGTTCAAAATAACGCAAACAAGTTATTTTCGGATAGTAAAACATTCTTTGACGGGCATTTGCTGATTTACATATATCATGTATATACATGTATACATAGAAACTTGGTAACCATGTTTATTTACGCATATTATACTATTATTAAACATGTGTTAAATATGATTCATATCAAAATTTTTGAAATAACGTGTTTAGGTTATTACAGTGTTCTTTCAAAATAACGCAAACAAGTTATTTTCCGGTAATCTGTTATTAAAGAGGTTTTCATAGTCTGCCCGGCAGTTATTTTCGCATAGTAATATATTCTTAAAAGAACAACAAGCTGTGACGAATTCACTTTTTTTTAACACGATGTTTTGTTGAAATAACTTGTTTAGTTTATTACTGCGTTCAAAATAACGCAAACAAGTTATTTTCGGATAGTAAAACATTCTTTGACGGGCATTTGCTGATTTACATATATACATGTATACATAGAAACTTGGTAACCATGGTTATTTACGCATATTATACTATTATTAAACATGTGTTAAATATGATTCATATCAAACTCTTTGAAATAACGTGTTTAGGTTATTACAGTGTTCTTTCAAAATAACGCAAACAAGTTATTTTCCGGTAATCTGTTATTAAAGAGGTTTTCATAGTCTGCCCGGCAGTTATTTTCGCATAGTAATATATTCTTAAAAGAACAACTAGCTGTGACGAATTCACTTTTTTTTTACCACGATGTTTTGTTGAAATAACTTGTTTAGTTTATTACTGCGTTCAAAATAACGCAAACCAGTTATTTTCGGATAGTAAAACATTCTTTGACGGGCATTTGCTGATTTACATATATACATGTATACATAGAAACTTGGTAACCATGGTTATTTACGCATATTATACTATTATTAAACATGTGTTAAATATGATTCATATCAAAGTCTTTGAAATAACGTGTTTAGGTTATTACAGTGTTCTTTCAAAATAACGCAAACAAGTTATTTTCCGGTAACCTGTTATTAAAGAGGTTTTCATAGTCTGCCCGGCAGTTATTTTCGCATAGTAATATATTCTTAAAAGAACAACAAGCTGTGACGAATTCACTTTTTTTTTACCACGATGTTTTGTTGAAATAACTTGTTTAGTTTATTACTGCGTTCAAAATAACGCAAACAAGTTATTTTCGGATAGTAAAACATTCTTTGACGGGCATTTGTTGATTTACATATATACATAGAAACTTGGCAACCATGGTTATTTACGCATAATATACTATTATTAAACATGTGTTAAATATGATTCATATCAAACTCTTTGAAATAACGTGTTTAGGTTATTACAGTGTTCTTTCAAAATAACGCAAACAAGTTATTTTCCGGTAATCTGTTATTAAAGAGGTTTTCATAGTCTGCCCGGCCGTTATTTTCGCATAGTAATATATTCTTAAAAGAACAACAAGCTGTGACGAATTCACTTTTTTTTTACCACGATGTTTTGTTGAAATAACTTGTATAGTTTATTACTGTGTTCAAAATAACGCAAACAAGCTATTTTCGGATAGTAAAACATTCTTTGACGGGCATTTGCTGATTTACATATATCATGTATATACATGTATACATAGAAACTTAGTAACCATGTTTATTTACGCATATTATACTATTATTAAACATGTGTTAAATATGATTCATATCAAAATCTTTGAAATAACGTGTCTAGGTTATTACAGTGTTCTTTCAAAATAACGCAAACAAGTTATTTTCCGGTAATCTGTTATTAAAGAGGTTTTCATAGTCTGCTCGGCAGTTATTTTCGCATAGTAATATATTCCTAAAAGAACAACAAGCTGTGACGAATTCACTTTTTTTTTACCACGATGTTTTGTTGAAATAACTTGTTTAGTTTATTACTGCGTTCAAAATAACGCAAACAAGTTATTTTCGGATAGTAAAACATTCTTTGACGGGCATTTGTTGATTTACATATATACATAGAAACTTGGCAACCATGGTTATTTACGCATATTATACTATTATTAAACATGTGTTTAAATATGATTCATATCAAACTCTTTGAAATAACGTGTTTAGTTTATTACAGTGTTCTTTAAAAATAACGCAAACAAGTTATTTTCCGGTAATCTGTTATAAAAGAGGTTTTCATAGTCTGCCCGGCAGTTATTTTCGCATAGTAATATATTCTTAAAAGAACAACAAGCTGTGACGAATTCACTTTTTTTTTACCACGATGTTTTGTTGAAATAACTTGTTTAGTTTATTACTGCGTTCAAAATAACGCAAACCAGTATATTCGGATAGTAAAACATTCTTTGACGGGCATTTGCTGATTTACATATATACATGTATAAATAGAAACTTGGTAACCATGGTTATTTACGCATATTATACTATTATTAAACATGTGTTAAATATGATTCATATCAAACTCTTTGAAATAACGTGTTTAGTTTATTACAGTGTTCTTTAAAAATAACGCAAACAAGTTATTTTCCGGTAATCTGTTATTAAAGAGGTTTTCATAGTCTGCCCGGCAGTTATTTTCGCATAGTAATATATTCTTAAAAGAACAACAAGCTGTGACGAATTCACTTTTTTTTTACCACGATGTTTTGTTGAAATAACTTGTTTAGTTTATTACTGCGTTCAAAATAACGCAAACCAGTATATTCGGATAGTAAAACATTCTTTGACGGGCATTTGCTGATTTACATATATACATGTATAAATAGAAACTTGGTAACCATGGTTATTTACGCATATTATACTATTATTAAACATGTGTTAAATATGATTCATATCAAACTCTTTGAAATAACGTGTTTAGGTTATTACAGTGTTCTTTAAAAATAACGCAAAGAAGTTATTTTCCGGTTATCTGTTATTAAAGAGGTTTTCATAGTCTGCCCGGCAGTTATTTTCGCATAGTAATATATTCTTAAAAGAACAACAATCTGTGACGAATTCATTTTTTTTTTTACCACGATGTTTTGTTGAAATAACTTGTTTAGTTTATTACTGCGTTCAAAATAACACAAACAAGTTATTTTCGGATAGTAAAACATTCTTTGACGGGCATTTGCTGATTTACATATATACATGTATACATAGAAACTTGGTAACCATGGTTATTTACCCATATTATACTATTATTAAACATGTGTTAAATATGATTCATATCAAACTCTTTGAAATAACGTGTTTAGGTTATTACAGTGTTCTTTCAAAATAACGCAAACAAGTTATTTTCCGGTAATCTGTTATTAAAGAGGTTTTCATAGTCTGCCCGGCAGTTATTTTCGCATAGTAATATATTCTTAAAAGAACAACAAGCTGTGACGAATTCACTTTTTTTTTACCACGATGTTTTGTTGAAATAACTTGTTTAGTTTATTACTGCGTTCAAAATAACGCAAACCAGTTATTTTCGGATAGTAAAACATTCTCTGACGGGCATTTGCTGATTTACATATATACATGTATACATAGAAACTTGGTAACCATGGTTATTTACGCATATTATACTATTATTAAACATGTGTTAAATATGATTCATATCAAAGTCTTTGAAATAACGTGTTTAGGTTATTACAGTGTTCTTTCAAAATAACGCAAACAAGTTATTTTCCGGTAACCTGTTATTAAAGAGGTTTTCATAGTCTGCCCGGCAGTTATTTTCGCATAGTAATATATTCTTAAAAGAACAACAAGCTGTGACGAATTCACTTTTTTTTTACCACGATGTTTTGTTGAAATAACTTGTTTAGTTTATTACTGCGTTCAAAATAACGCAAACAAGTTATTTTCGGATAGTAAAACATTCTTTGACGGGCATTTGTTGATTTACATATATACATAGAAACTTGGCAACCATGGTTATTTACGCATATTATACTATTATTAAACATGTGTTAAATATGATTCATATCAAACTCTTTGAAATAACGTGTTTAGGTTATTACAGTGTTCTTTCAAAATAACGCAAACAAGTTATTTTCCGGTAATCTGTTATTAAAGAGGTTTTCATAGTCTGCCCGGCCGTTATTTTCGCATAGTAATATATTCTTAAAAGAACAACAAGCTGTGACGAATTCACTTTTTTTTTACCACGATGTTTTGTTGAAATAACTTGTATAGTTTATTACTGTGTTCAAAATAACGCAAACAAGCTATTTTCGGATAGTAAAACATTCTTTGACGGGCATTTGCTGATTTACATATATCATGTATATACATGTATACATAGAAACTTGGTAACCATGTTTATTTACGCATATTATACTATTATTAAACATGTGTTAAATATGATTCATATCAAAATCTTTGAAATAACGTGTCTAGGTTATTACAGTGTTCTTTCAAAATAACGCAAACAAGTTATTTTCCGGTAATCTGTTATTAAAGAGGTTTTCATAGTCTGCTCGGCAGTAATTTTCGCATAGTAATATATTCTTAAAAGAACAACAAGCTGTGACGAATTCACTTTTTTTTTACCACGATGTTTTGTTGAAATAACTTGTTTAGTTTATTACTGCGTTCAAAATAACGCAAACAAGTTATTTTCGGATAGTAAAACATTCTTTGACGGGCATTTGTTGATTTACATATATACATAGCAGCTTGGCAACCATGGTTATTTACGCATATTATACTATTATTAAACATGTGTTAAATATGATTCATATCAAACTCTTTGAAATAACGTGTTTAGTTTATTACAGTGTTCTTTAAAAATAACGCAAACAAGTTATTTTCCGGTAATCTGTTATTAAAGAGGTTTTCATAGTCTGCCCGGCAGTTATTTTCGCATAGTAATATATTCTTAAAAGAACAACAAGCTGTGACGAATTCACTTTTTTTTTACCACGATGTTTTGTTGAAATAACTTGTTTAGTTTATTACTGCGTTCAAAATAACGCAAACCAGTATATTCGGATAGTAAAACATTCTTTGACGGGCATTTGCTGATTTACATATATACATGTATAAATAGAAACTTGGTAACCATGGTTATTTACGCATATTATACTATTATTAAACATGTGTTAAATATGATTCATATCAAACTCTTTGAAATAACGTGTTTAGTTTATTACAGTGTTCTTTAAAAATAACGCAAACAAGTTATTTTCCGGTAATCTGTTATTAAAGAGGTTTTCATAGTCTGCCCGGCAGTTATTTTCGCATAGTAATATATTCTTAAAAGAACAACAAGCTGTGACGAATTCACTTTTTTTTTACCACGATGTTTTGTTGAAATAACTTGTTTAGTTTATTACTGCGTTCAAAATAACGCAAACCAGTATATTCGGATAGTAAAACATTCTTTGACGGGCATTTGCTGATTTACATATATACATGTATAAATAGAAACTTGGTAACCATGGTTATTTACGCATATTATACTATTATTAAACATGTGTTAAATATGATTCATATCAAACTCTTTGAAATAACGTGTTTAGGTTATTACAGTGTTCTTTAAAAATAACGCAAAGAAGTTATTTTCCGGTTATCTGTTATTAAAGAGGTTTTCATAGTCTGCCCGGCAGTTATTTTCGCATAGTAATATATTCTTAAAAGAACAACAATCTGTGACGAATTCATTTTTTTTTTTACCACGATGTTTTGTTGAAATAACTTGTTTAGTTTATTACTGCGTTCAAAATAACACAAACAAGTTATTTTCGGATAGTAAAACATTCTTTGACGGGCATTTGCTGATTTACATATATACATGTATACATAGAAACTTGGTAACCATGGTTATTTACCCATATTATACTATTATTAAACATGTGTTAAATATGATTCATATCAAACTCTTTGAAATAACGTGTTTAGGTTATTACAGTGTTCTTTCAAAATAACGCAAACAAGTTATTTTCCGGTAATCTGTTATTAAAGAGGTTTTCATAGTCTGCCCGGCAGTTATTTTCGCATAGTAATATATTCTTAAAAGAACAACAAGCTGTGACGAATTCACTTTTTTTTTACCACGATGTTTTGTTGAAATAACTTGTTTAGTTTATTACTGCGTTCAAAATAACGCAAACCAGTTATTTTCGGATAGTAAAACATTCTCTGACGGGCATTTGCTGATTTACATATATACATGTATACATAGAAACTTGGTAACCATGGTTATTTACGCATATTATACTATTATTAAACATGTGTTAAATATGATTCATATCAAAGTCTTTGAAATAACGTGTTTAGGTTATTACAGTGTTCTTTCAAAATAACGCAAACAAGTTATTTTCCGGTAACCTGTTATTAAAGAGGTTTTCATAGTCTGCCCGGCAGTTATTTTCGCATAGTAATATATTCTTAAAAGAACAACAAGCTGTGACGAATTCACTTTTTTTTTACCACGATGTTTTGTTGAAATAACTTGTTTAGTTTATTACTGCGTTCAAAATAACGCAAACAAGTTATTTTCGGATAGTAAAACATTCTTTGACGGGCATTTGTTGATTTACATATATACATAGAAACTTGGCAACCATGGTTATTTACGCATATTATACTATTATTAAACATGTGTTAAATATGATTCATATCAAACTCTTTGAAATAACGTGTTTAGGTTATTACAGTGTTCTTTCAAAATAACGCAAACAAGTTATTTTCCGGTAATCTGTTATTAAAGAGGTTTTCATAGTCTGCCCGGCCGTTATTTTCGCATAGTAATATATTCTTAAAAGAACAACAAGCTGTGACGAATTCACTTTTTTTTTACCACGATGTTTTGTTGAAATAACTTGTATAGTTTATTACTGTGTTCAAAATAACGCAAACAAGCTATTTTCGGATAGTAAAACATTCTTTGACGGGCATTTGCTGATTTACATATATCATGTATATACATGTATACATAGAAACTTGGTAACCATGTTTATTTACGCATATTATACTATTATTAAACATGTGTTAAATATGATTCATATCAAAATCTTTGAAATAACGTGTCTAGGTTATTACAGTGTTCTTTCAAAATAACGCAAACAAGTTATTTTCCGGTAATCTGTTATTAAAGAGGTTTTCATAGTCTGCTCGGCAGTAATTTTCGCATAGTAATATATTCTTAAAAGAACAACAAGCTGTGACGAATTCACTTTTTTTTTACCACGATGTTTTGTTGAAATAACTTGTTTAGTTTATTACTGCGTTCAAAATAACGCAAACAAGTTATTTTCGGATAGTAAAACATTCTTTGACGGGCATTTGTTGATTTACATATATACATAGCAGCTTGGCAACCATGGTTATTTACGCATATTATACTATTATTAAACATGTGTTAAATATGATTCATATCAAACTCTTTGAAATAACGTGTTTAGTTTATTACAGTGTTCTTTAAAAATAACGCAAACAAGTTATTTTCCGGTAATCTGTTATTAAAGAGGTTTTCATAGTCTGCCCGGCAGTTATTTTCGCATAGTAATATATTCTTAAAAGAACAACAAGCTGTGACGAATTCACTTTTTTTTTAACACGATGTTTTGTTGAAATAACTTGTTTAGTTTATTACTGCGTTCAAAATAACGCAAACCAGTATATTCGGATAGTAAAACATTCTTTGACGGGCATTTGCTGATTTACATATATACATGTATAAATAGAAACTTGGTAACCATGGTTATTTACGCATATTATACTATTATTAAACATGTGTTAAATATGATTCATATCAAACTCTTTGAAATAACGTGTTTAGGTTATTACAGTGTTCTTTAAAAATAACGCAAAGAAGCTATTTTCCGGTAATCTGTTATTAAAGAGGTTTTCATAGTCTGCCCGGCAGTTATTTTCGCATAGTAATATATTCTTAAAAGAACAACAATCTGTAACGAATTCACTTTTTTTTTACCACGATGTTTTGTTGAAATAACTTGTTTAGTTTATTACTGCGTTCAAAATAACACAAAGAAGTTATTTTCGGATAGTAAAACATTCTTTGACGGGCATTTGCTGATTTACATATATACATGTATACATAGAAACTTGGTAACCATGGTTATTTACGCATATTATACTATTATTAAACATGTGTTAAATATGATTCATATCAAAGTCTTTGAAATAACGTGTTTAGGTTATTACAGTGTTCTTTAAAAATAACGCAAACAAGTTATTTTCCGGTAATCTGTTATTAAAGAGGTTTTCATAGTCTGCCCGGCAGTTATTTTCGCATAGTAATATATTCTTAAAAGAACAACAAGCTGTGACGAATTCACTTTTTTTTTACCACAATGTTTTGTTGAAATAACTTGTTTAGTTTATTACTGCGTTCAAAATAACGCAAACAAGTTATTTTCGGATAGTAAAACATTCTTTGACGGGCATTTGTTGATTTACATTTATACATAGAAACTTGGCAACCATGGTTATTTACGCATATTATACTATTATTAAACATGTGTTAAATATGATTTATATCAAAATCTTTGAAATAACGTGTTTATGGTATTACAGTGTTTTTTCAAAATAACGCAAAGAAGTTATTTTCCGGTAATCTGTTATTAAATAAGGTTTCATAGTCTGCCCGGCAGTTATTTTCGCATAGTAATATATTCTTAAAAGACATGAAAGAACAACAGGCTGTGATTCACTTCTTTTTACCACGATGTTTTGCTGAAATAACTTGTTTATTACTGCGTTCAAAATAACGCAAACAAGTTATTTTCGGATAGTAAAATATTCTTTGACGGGCATTTGTTGATTTACATATATACATGTATACATAGAAACTTGGTAACCATGGTTATTTACGGATATTGTACTATTATTAAACATGTGTTAAATATGATTCATATCAAAATCTTTGAAATAACGTGTTTAGGTTATTACAGTGTTCTTTCAAAATAACGCAAACAAGTTATTTTCCGGTAATCTGTTTTTAAATAGGTTTTCATAGTCGGCCCGGCAGTTATTTTCACATAGTAATATATTCTTAAAAGAACAACAGGCTGTGACGAATTCACTTTTCTTACCACGATGTTTTGTTGAAATAAATTGTTTAGTTTATTAATGCGTTCAAAATAATGCAAACAAGTTATTTTCGGATAATAAAATATTCTTTGACGGGCATTGTTTGTTTTACATATATACATGTATACATAGAAACTTGGTAACCATGGTTATTTACGCATATTGTACTATTATTAAACATGTGTTAAATATGATTCATATCAAAATCTTTGAAATAACGTGTTTATGTTATTACAGTGTTCTTTCAAAATAACGCAAAGAAGTTATTTTCCGGTAATCTGTTATTAAATAGGTTTTCATAGTCGGCCAAACAGTTATTTCGCATAGTAATATATTCTTAAAAGAACAACAGGCTGTGACTAATTCACTTTTTTTTACCACGATGTTTTGTTGAAATAACTTGTTTAGTTTATTACTGCGTTCAATAAAAGTCTGTGACTAATTCACTTTTTTTTACCGGAATTTTTTGTTGAAATGACTTATTTAGTTTATTACTGCGTTCAAAATAACGCAAACAAGTTATTTTCGGATAGTAAAACATTCTTTGACGGGCATTTGTTGATTTACATATATACATAGAAACTTGGTAACCATGGTTATTTACGCATATTATACTATTATTAAACATGTGTTAGATATGATTCATATCAAAATCTTTGAAATAAACGTGTTTAGGTTATTACAGTGTTCTTTCAAAATAACGCAAACAAGTTATTTTCCGGTAATCTGTTATTAAATAGGATTTCATAGTCGGCCCGGCAGTTATTTTCGCATAGTAATATATTCTTAAAAGAACAATAGGCTGTGACGAATTCACTATTTGTTTTACCACGATGTTTTGTTGAAATAACTTGTTTAGTTTATTTCTGCGTTCAAAATAACGCAAACAAGTTATTTTTGGATAGTAAAACATTCTTTGACGGGCATTTGTTGATTTACATATATACATAGAAAATTGGTAACCATGATTATTTACGCATGTTATACTATTATTAAGCATGTGTTAAATATGATTCATATCAATATCTTTGAAATAACGTGTTTAGGTTATTACTGTGTTCTTTCAAAATAACGCAAACAAGTTATTTTCCGGTAATCTGTTTTTAAATAGGTTTTCACAGTCGGCCCGGCAGTTATTTTCGCATAGTAATATATTCTTAAAAGAACAACAGGCTGTGACGAATACACTTTTCTTACCACGATGTTTTGTTGAAATAAATTGTTTAGTTTATTACTGCGATAAAAATAACGCAAACAAGTTATTTTCCGATAGTAAAACATTCTTTGACGGGCATTTGTTGATTTACATATATACATAGAAACTTGGTAACCATGGTTATTTACGCATATTATACTATTATTAAACATGTGTCAAATATGATTCATATCAAAATCTTTGAAATAACGTGTTTAGGTTATTACAGTGTTCTTTCAAAATAACGCAAACAAGTTATTTTGCCGGTAATCTGTTATTAAATAGGATTTCATATTCGGCCCGGCAGTTATTTTCGCATAGTAATGTATTCTTAAAAGAACAACAAGCTGTGACGAATTCACTATTTGTTTTACCACGATGTTTTGTTGAAATAACTTGTTTAGTTTATTACTGCGTTAAAAATAACGCCAACAAGTTATTTTCGGATAGTAAAACATTCTTTGACGGACATTTGTTGATTTACATATATACATAGAAACTTGGTAACCATGATTATTTACGCATATTATACTATTATTAAGCATGTGTTAAATATGATTCATATCAATATCATTAGTCGTCAATGTTTTTTAAATATATTTATTAATGAAACAAATGCACAACCCCTAAAACAAGTATACATATAATTTTGCTGTAAAATGTTACCAGCACGGCTTAAAAAATCAAACGAATAAACACATCAACAACAAACAAATAAAACAAATAAATAAATAAAAAAATAAACATTCTCAACAGTTCGATCTTTTTTTAAGCATTTAGAAGGTCTCAATATTGGTTACGTACTAATGGCGTGGCGGAAATTGCATTCCCGCCAAATTCCGGCAGAAGGAATATGCATTCAAATCGGTATCATTAAACGTTCGTAAATCACTTAGCCGATAGCTTATTGATTGCCATGAGTAATTGATAGCCATTGATAGCCATACAATTTTCTGGCGATTTGGCGTAGTTTTATCCGTAGGTAATTTTTATTTAGAGTTTCCATTCTGGACCCTCAAATGTAATATGTCTAACGAAATGCGAGTTTAACACAATTACTATTTTAACACAATTAGTGTTAGGTTATTTCAGGACTATAGATGTATGTAATATAAAAGGGTACTGGTGTTACATTTGGATAGCATCGTCAGAGGCAAATGAGATGAAGTTTTCCATCAGACATACCATCGCAATGGCGCGTTGTCGTATCGCCGTGTTGCATTGTCGTATCGCAATGTCGTGATGTCGTATTGTTGGGTGTCACATTGTCAGCCCACGACAATGCGACATTGTATCTGGCCAAAACCGGACACCATATTAAAGGAATACACAACAATCTTGATCGATTAAAAGGTCACGGTGTCCCGTTAGTTTGCTATTAATTTGCATTTATTCAATCATAAATGTTAATTCTTAGAATAGTTAAAGCAATTGTTGTTTTCATCTTACTAACTTTTTATGATATTGTGTCAATAATAATTTTAACAAAAAGGTAAAATAAAGAAGAAAATTGAAATCGTAATTATTTGTTTTTGGTTTAATTCCATGCAAGCAGTTTTAAAGGCCGATATTGGTAGACCAGGGCAACTCTTGGATGATTGACAGTAATTGTAAAGAAATTACTCTCCGACCTCCTAACTGACCCCATTATCACCCCATTATCACCATGTGTCTGCTACTACAGTATAAATTCCTGATCCAGAATGTTTTATGGTTTTATGTGAATCAATGCTGACTCAATGAAAGGTGAACTAAGAATTAACAAAGTGCAAATAATCTTGCAATAAAATATTTGTATTGGTGAATATAACTGATATCAATAAATGTAATCTATTGAAGGTTGTACTACATTGTGTTCTAAACTAAAATGGTAACAGCACTCATTTACCACATAAAAACATATTGTATGAATATTGAATTGATTGTTATGTATACATATATTGTTTAATAATAATAATAATAATAATAATAATAATGAATTTATTATCGAGTAAACTCAGTTGGACATGGTCCAATCTTCCCTAAGGTTCTCAACAGTAAAATAATACAAAAAGGTCAATAACATTTTTAAAACACATTTACAAGTCGAAATAATACAAAATAGTCAATAACATTTTCACGTTTACAATTGTCCGTGCATTCACTGGAATAGATTGACAGGCTGAAGAAATATACGAATGCAAAAAACATAGACAGTTCTGCAAGATATAGCACTAAACAAGCAATAGTTAATAATACAAACGATAGTAATTGTTATGATATTTTCTTTGGAAATTTTACTTAATTTACTAACATTTACAAGAGGGTTATACCCTCCCCCTTCCCCCCTCCCCCACCCCACCACACACACACACATACACAACACACCCACACATACAAAATTAAAACAAGAACATATTCATAACATCATTCCCACATAAGACCCATATAGAGCTGTCCAGCTGGGTTCGGGTATAATCCTCTTGTAAATGTAAGTACACAGTCTGGCATAATTTCCCGTTTCAAATACACAATGTTGTGCAGCTGGGCTTCTTGTCTCTTTTTATTTCTTTTTTTTTTACCGCTCCAACGGGATCTACAGTCTGTTCATATATAATAAGTGCATAATTTGAATATATGTTATAATATACATTAGCTAATTGATGATGATGATTTCTAAGGTTTAAAATCCCTCTACCATATGAGCCCCCGGGAAGAATCCCCCGTTGGCTCGGCATTATGTCTGGACTATTGCGTGAGTGATTGTGTGTAGTGCTATGTATCTATCTACAGTCTACTTGAAGCAGATATAGTGCTGCCACACTGGAATACCACGCCGTAGTACGTGATACCCCACCCAGACACATTATTCTGACACCGGGTTGACCAGACGGTTTTTGACCAGTCGTAGTACTAACCATTATTTGCTTGTCAGGCATGGGTTACAAGTAACTACTCCATTTTTAAAGTCTTTGGTATGACGCGGTCAGGGGACTCGAACCCACGACCTCCCGAATGCAAGGCAGACACTATAACCACTACACCACAATGCTTCGGTATTAGCTAATTCATTTTGCTATTACTTATTAAGCGTAACAAGAATAGTAATTACGTGAATATAACATCACGCTGTATGACTTATCTCAGACAACAACATATTATAAATGTCAATTTATGTTTTCTGCTTGTATATATGTAACTAGTTCCTTGTATTTCGTTTCGGCGAGAAATAGTAATATATATAGAGGATATCTGTTGTTTTGGAGTGAATAACATATTTTATTTCATCGAGAAGTGAGAAAACTATGTTATTCACGACAAAACAACAATTTTTATTTTTATTTTATGAATTTACCAAAAAAATATAGGCAACTACAGTAGAACAACAGAAGTAGTCCCGGCAGCTACTGTGAAATAAAACTCTATAGTCCACAGTGTGGAATAACACTTTTATTTCACTGATAAAATACGATATTTCATTGCATATCATAAAATAAATACAGTTTATCTTTGTGTCTGCATATGTACGTGTTTGTTAATATTAAGAATCACATGCTTGTATATAGGTAGTGTGTATATGTGCACGCGCGTATGAGCAGGTATGTGCGTGTGTATGTATGCATGTGCGTATGTACGTGTGTGCGCGCGTACCTGTGTGTATACCGATCAAACATAACATTATAGTACTATATAATTCTATAATACTTTGAGATATTTTCAGTATCTCAAAAACACTGGTTATAAACTATATATTACATAATTTAAAATGATATTTTATTAATATTTCTAATGATTCACGCCTTTTTACACCAGTTTGCACGAGAACGCCAAGACAACGTTACATCATCCAAGACGACGTTACGACAAGTGGAACCGGAACTCTTCGTTAATTTCCGTAATCGTTATTCCTAGTGACGGAATCTGACGAAGTCGTCCGTAAAACAATCGGAACGTCATTGGGCATTTCCGCCACTGACGGAAAAGGCCGAGCAATGTTCCGTACTGGGAAATATCTCCCATTGGGAGACATTTCCCAGTAGAGCAAACGAGTAGATATAGAGAATATTATGTCAATGTCTTTTTTTTTCTTGTCTTTTTTTTTAGCCATTCTTCGTTTTCGTGCCGAGCCTAATAAACTTGATAGTAAAAGGCACTGACATAATATTCTATTTATCATGTAAATTATCCATATTTTCTGTATGAATTACTATTATTACCTATTTCTTAGAATGGTACGCTTATCGAGGACGTCGCCATGTTGTTGTTTTTTGTTTGTTTTATGACGTCAGGCAAAATTACGTGCATGACGTCAGATAACGTTACGTACAATAAACGCCGAGGGATTCCGCATTGATTTGCTTTATTGGCCAGTGCCTAATTAAAGCAAAATTTAATAGGTCACCCCTTTATTAGGCAGAAAAGTGCATATCTGCATGATAAATAGCTTTTCTATTCCCAGTATTTCCTATATAAATCAGAGACAATTATGTAATATAGTTACTTTATACGTTCACCTTATGTCATTACTATTTTCTCTCTCCAATTGAAAGTTAATTAATTTGTTAACGCTTACCATTGTATATGTGTATATGTATGGAAATCTCGAAAGAGGAAATAAAGTGTATGATCTATCTATAAGCTGACTGCAAAATAAATCCAGGTGATTTGACATTTATTTTAGTTCACATAATGTTATTCATTGTAAGGTATTGTTACCAACTGAGAAAGTATGTATTATGGTAATAATTAATAATATGGGTGTATTAATATCAAAGGTCACATGCTGATAATATTTCCTCCAGATTAGAGGACCAGTACTCTATGTGTGATGTCTATGAGAGAGTAAGTGGTCTGGTGTAAGATGATGTAAGAAGTCAGAAGTATGTCAGAAAGCATGAAAAAAAAACACTATTAATCATATCGCATTATTAAAATAGTATTTGTGCATATTTAATTAAAGTCGATGGTGTATCTTTGAAGAATAGTTGTATGACTTTATTATATAAAATTATGTTATCAGTTCAGTTTGCTGTTAGAATCTTCATTTCTCCTCCCAGAAATACAGAACTGACCACAGGAATTTATACAGATGTTATCATTCAGTGGTGTGTGCTCTTGGGCCATTATAATCACAGATAATCACAGATTTATAGCCCTAACTTGGCAGGTGTTAATGACCAGTGCCAATCATCGGAGAGATCCCCTGGTCTACAAATCTCGGCCTTTAAGTAAAAACGAAGCAGAATTGAGAAACAGTTTTAATGTTTGAAACACAAGATTGTAATTTAATTTCCCACAAATTCTAAATGTGTGAATAACAAACACATGCTCTCCTCTTCCAAGCATAGTAAGAAGTTCACATCAATATTATATGTATTAAATATATGCTTATAATTGTTTTTACTTTCCATTTTTTTGATTAAATTATTATTAACATTTTGAACTTGTATGCTTACTTGTTCAACTACAATGTATTCTCTATTTATCAAATATATGTTGAATATAAAACCAGCTATAGACTATTTAAACTTCCATTCAAATTAGTATCATCATTGTTAGAGTTTGTAAATATATTAGATGGTGTTTTACGAGAAAACTTTTTTTCCAATTATAACTAATATATGATATTCATAACTTTCACATCTGGTCAACTTCCGGTAGGTTGAGATATTCAGAAGGTGAAAATAAAGGGGTTTACTCGGACTTTATCCTCAATATCTATATGAAAAAAGAAAATATTAGACCATGATTTAAATTAAATGTATCCATATTGGTGTTTTAAAATCAGACAACACCAAAAGAAAATACATAGATATACATAAAAAATTAATCGTTTAATATAATTATCACTACAAACTAGTTGTATAAAGGGCTAAAGTCAGTTGAGCACCAATGATAAACACCGAGTCTAACCCTTACCAGAATGTGGAGGTCTTTTATTTGATTGATCACTGATTGGTCAAATTATTTTGATGATGTCATTTGAAAGTTATGAATTATAAAAAAACGCTACTGTCAAGCCGTTGTATCTTATGTATCTCATTTTCGGCAATGTTTGCGATCCTAATAAACACTCCTGAGAAAAGCACCATTTTCCGCATTTATTATATGCGGTACATTTCATATACATATTCTTGTAACAATAAATTAATCCTGTCATTGCCCGTCTGTGACGTTTATCACATGATTTCAACATATACACACTCTTTGATTATAAATACATGTACATTATATATGCGCTTCGATTACAGATACATCCCCGTGTGGTTGCCGGGGTAGACTACAACCACTGCAAATCCCGCTAGAGGCAGAGGGGTAGGACCACCCCACCCCACCCCCTTCCACTTGTCATTTTTCTTAATGACATTGCATATGCAAATGTGGAAACGTGGCTCCATCCTAAATGGAGTGTCAAAAATAGAATTTGCAGCAACTCTGCAGTTCTGCAGGTTAAAAGGTTCTATGCCCATGCTCCATATTTTATCTAGATGTAAATGGAGGATGAGCCTGGCATGTTCATCCCTGTTTGGCGTCATATAACCTTTCTTGTGTTGGTGTGCCGTAAAACCCCAATTCAATAAATCAATCGATTACATGTACATGTTCACTGCATACACACTTTGATTACATATGTATGTACATTATATACGCACTCTGATTACAGATACATGTACATTATATACACACTTTGATTACAGATACATTTACATGATATACACACTTCGATTACAGATACATTTACATCATATACACACTTCGATTACAGATACATGTACATTATATACACACTTCGATTACAGATAAATGTACATGTACATTATATACACACTTCGATTACAGATACATTTACATTATATGCACACTTCGATTACAGATACATGTACACTATATACACACTTCGATTACAGATAAATGTACATTATATACACACTTGGATTACATATAAATGTACATGTACATTATATACACACTTCGATTAAAGATACATTTACATCATATACACACTTGGATTACAGATACATGTACATAATATACACACTTGGATTACAGATAAATGTACATGTACATTATATACACACTTTGATTACAGATACATTTACATGATATACACACTTCGATTACAGATACATTTACATCATATACACACTTCGATTACAGGTACATGTACATTATATGCACACTTCGATTACAGATACATGTACACTATATACACACTTCGATTACAGATACATGTACATTATATACACACTTGGATTACAGATAAATGTACATGTACATTATATACACACTTCGATTACAGATACATGTACACTATATACACACTTGGATTACAGATACATGTACATTATATACACACTTGGATTACAGATAAATGTACATGTACATTATATACACACTTCGATTACAGATGCATGTATATGTACACTATATAATATACACACTTCGATTACAGATACATGTACATGTACATTATATACACACTCTTCTATTACAGATGTATGTATATTATAAACACCCTTTGATTACATATATGTATATTATATACATAAATATATGTATACCCACTTTGATTAAATACGAGAGCTGTTCAACTTATAAGTGAACACTTTCAATGTGTAACTGAATCAACTATCTTGAAATTCTCGACGAATATGTTGATCTTAATGTCAAGTCTAATGCTTCCTTCAATATGAACATTATGACATGCAATATTATGTGCTTCCTAATGTTGCTGCATCCGTATTTTTGAAAAAAAGGTTGAGAATGACATTTTGAAGCAAAAATCTTTAATTATAAAAATAACTGGAATACAAATTTTAAGACAAATGCTTTTAAAATGTGGTTTAAGGTTATAGTATTATGCTATGTCCATGTCTGAACGTAAACAAAGTGTCATATGCCTTTTATTGAAATGTGGCGATTTTCAAGATTTCAGCAAAATTTAACATGAAATTCAACTATGTTAAATTACGAAAGCTTCTATACTCTGTAAAAGACGTTTTGGACCATGGCAGTGTTCGAACCCGTACAATGATCGCTGAACCATTACATTCGACCATAACCCTTATTATCTCAGTTGATAATTCACAATAGATCAACAATCAACAATAATTATCGTTTACAATGAAAGTTTGCGAAAAAATAATAATCTTTTTATTGGTTACTCGAATGTGTCCGTAACTGTTACTTTGTATGGACTTTGCAACATTTTTTACAGACCCTTTGTGTGTTCGCGGTATATTTTTAAAATCAAATCTTGTTTGGAATTTAATGTTTCTGGTACCAAATTAACCACGGCAACAGAAACATATAGGTTTAAAACTAGAAAATAGTGTACACCTAATTCAAAATGTAATTTAAAACGAACAGCGTGAAATTGGAGATTATTTTTAAATGCATACGTTCTAAATGACAGTTTCACATCATTAAACCACGCATTTGTTATGATATAAATTAAATAACATCTTAAACACAAGTGTTTAATTATAAGTTGAACACCTCTCGTATGCAGTGCTCCAGTTAAGCTTTCATGTACGCGTGAAAAAACTTGTATTGCGAATTTACATTTTAATACTAATGCGTATTCTTAAAACAATTTTTGCTAAAATATGATAAGGTAACGCAATGGGTTCAAACAATACTTTAATGACGATTTTTTAATGCGTTTTGATGAAAAAATATGCGTAATTACACGCAGATACACGTCTTATCTGTAGAATTGGCATATACATTTACATCTAATATATAAACATTTTGAAATGTACCCATGTATTTGTATAAATGATACAAACACGAAGACAGATTCATAAATAACAGACCAGTTCACATCTGTTTAAAGTACCTCTGCATTGACCTAATGGACCACATGTGGTCAACTAGGATGTCCTTGATAAGATTAATGGTTTTATTGCTATTTAGCTAATCAGTGAAATTAGATAAGCATTGGCTCATTGAGAGCTGTTTCCATACAGTAATGCATAGGACTTTATTAGAAGCTTCGAACAATAACAATATTGTAGTCATAGAGCGGATTCGCAACATAGGTTAGTTACATATATACCCTATCGTTCGTCGACTTAGAAACGATGTGCATCGATTTTAAAACCTGCCTGTTGATTTTAAAACCTGCCTGTTGTTGACGGGCATGTGACTTTAAGTATAAATACCCAAGCCCAGTACACAGTACCATATGTCAGTCATTAAATGTCAGTCAGTCACTAAGCATGACAATACGCGTATCCCGCATAATAATATAGTATTATATGTAGGCATATATCTCATATTTTCTACGTATATGGCTCACACCAAAGTAAGCTTTATACGGTGAAAAGGCATGGTCATTCCGTATATAGCTTATCACCCTCTAAATACAAAATTAGTTAAAATAGGAGCGCACAATAACAGAAAAAATTGCATACATTATTTTACTACTACTACTACTGCTGCTGCTGCTGCTGCAACTACCATTATAACTACCACTGTTACCACGACTGCTACTATTACAAATATTACTAACAGCGCAACCACTACTACTTCTACCGATACGACTACCACTACTTCTACGACCACTACTACTTCTACTACGACTACTGCGTTGAAATAGGACATTTTCCTGCTCATTTTGCGTTCTTCAAAGTAGATTTTAGGCATACTTTCAACGTAAGTACAGACACATTGCGGATATATATTATTTTTAATATATTGTATGTAGCGAAACACTTGTGCTGAAGTACAAGTGTCGGTCCGTCTGTCTGTTCGTCCTAAGTAGGTAAGGGTTGCCGAAATGGTAATTTTTGGAAGATCGTAATTAATAGCAAAGTTCGAATAAATATCTTTACGTAGATATTTTTTATTATGTAGTGCTATCCTATTAATAAATGCATAGACAGAGGCAATCTTCAAGTGTTCGTCCGTCTGTACAGAACCGTTTGTGTACTTGTATAAGCATTCATTTTGTCTCTTTTAGGCCTACCAGAAACATTTTTATTTCTAAATACAATTGATAATGTTTCAAAGGCTTCAGAAACTATTAGAGATCCAAATTCGCTGAATCACTATGGTCAAATGTTTTTGTTTTGTTGTGTTTTTGGTAATGAAAAAAGGAAAACCGGTTAAAAATGAATCAGTATCACAGTTCAATGTATTGGAAATCAAATATTGCTTACATCAGTTTTATGTTAGCACTCTTTTAAACATTTTGACCAAAATCAAGAAAGTTTACCGTTTAGATTTTCATAAAATCATATTTCAATCTGATAATGTACGATTTTTATTCATTATCTATATTCAACTTGTGATATTTCTGTAGATTTGGTAACAATGATATGATTCTAATAAATTGTATCAACGTATCAGTGATAATATGTGTTGAGAATGTGAAAAATAGCAAAATAATGAAAATATAAAAGAACAAAATATAAAATATAATTTGCCTTAGTGGGGTTTGAACCGACGACCCAAAATCTTTTTAAAGAGTACAAGTACAGCACCTTATCAACTATTATAATCAATGCATTAATGAAGAGTATACAAACGGAGAGTTTCATTAGGGATAGGAATCCTTAAATATACTCTGTAAAAGAAGTTTTTGACCATGGCAGTGTTCGAACCCGTATAATGATCGCTGAACCATGACATTCGACCATAACTCTTATTATCTCAGTTGATAATTCACAATAGATCAACAATCAACAACAATTATCGTTTACAATGAAAGTTTGCGAAACAAATAATAATCTTTTTATTGGTTACTCGAATGTGTCCGTAACTGTTACTTTGTATGGACTTTGCAACATTTTTTACAGACCCTTTGTGTGTTCGCGATATATTTTTAAAATCAAATCTTGTTTGGAATTTAATGTTCCTGGTACCAAATTAACCGGGTAGGGTAGACCTTGGGTTCTAAAAAACGATACTTAAATTTTGTCCATTATTTTTATTTTTATATGACTTTATATACCCTGGTCCAAATACTACAAAGGTCCTATATCTTTATCCTCAAAGGCGCTCGATTGCATAGATATGTTTTAGTTAAGTTTTTATTCTAATTTCTTTTAGCTCGATTGGGAAGAAAGCTCGAAGCTTGTATGAATCTCTCTCGAGTCCGTTTCCTTGGCACAAACCAGTATTGAGTGTTCTATTGAGAGTCCCCGAGAACGAGAAGGTCGTGATATATAAACTCGTAGCAGTTTCACATTTTATATCATGTATATGCAAGCATAACATAATACGATCGTATCTACCAGTTAAGACCCAACTTTTTATACATTTTAAGGTCGTATCTACCACCAGCAGCAGCAGGGCCCTGTTTTATGAAAACATCTTACGATAAGTCTTAAATTTTAAAATCGTTTATTTTTTTTAACGAAGGATTCAACATGTTCAATGTAGACAATTATGTGTACACGTAGTGCAGACATATACCATGTATAAGAAAATGAAATGAAATCACGTCTATTTGGAAAGTGTAATTTATAGTGAAGCATTTAAAGAAATTGATTTACGTTCAATGTTTCATAAAACGGGCTGCTTACCTGCTTTCACTTACGACATGAATGAAACCCTGCTTAAGCAAACTGATATGAGAACGGGTACCAGACTGAATGTTGCTCAGTTGTCGTAAGTAACACTTACGTAACACTTACGACTTTATAATTTTAGACCGTAGATATGCTTTCATAATTTGTTTGAACTGGAACTCGATATTTTGATTTACACAACGACTCTTTTGTTTGTATCAGGTCGGTATCCGACATGAACACCTACTTTTGAATGGCTTCTGCACGTGCACGGGTGTTCATATCGTATACCTACCTGACCTCCGCACGTGCACAGGTGTTCATATAAAATGAATAAAGGTGTTTTCAACAAGGATACATGTGATCTATGTATATATATACAGTGGCGGATCCAGGATTTGAGATAAGGCATGGGGCGCAACTTTTTTTTAAAGCTGAGAACCCCGACTTGTCAGATTTTAATGGGAGCAACTTAAGAAAGAGTTGACAAACAAACAGAAAAAAGCTGTGTCATATGAATTTTTAAGAAGTAACATGATGTTATAAAAAAAGGGTTGGGGTGGGTGGGGTGGGGTGTGGTGGGATGGGTTGGGGGTGGTGGGTTGGGTTTGGGTGGGGTGGGGAGGGGTGGGGTAGAGATGGGGTGGTGGCGGGGTAGCGGTGGGTTGCACCGATTACTTCCGATGACAAAGACTAATAATCATATAAGTGGAATTTTAAAGTGTTTTTCAGACATTTCACAATGATGGCCTCTGTCCGTGTACTAAATCCAGGATTTTAGGTTAGTTCGGTTTTCTGTAATCCCATTGACATTGCGTTAGAAAATAAAAAAATAGAGCTCAACTAAGCATGCATACACTGAACGACTTTAAAAACAAAACAGGGAAATAAACTGAGATAAATGACAAATTTCATCTATTCTATTTAACAATATCTACAGTTGATTTGCTGAATAAATAACTTGTTAAATTCAGAGCATAACAGTACGACCCCCAAAAGCAAAAGTCACAAAACTAATACCCGGTATATCCCAATATGCGTAGATGTCAGGTGTGCATTGCCGCTAATGTTGGACATTGTGACTTTTGCTTTTTGGGGTAGTACTGTTATTTTTTTAATTTAACAAGTTTAATGTTGATCGATTTGAATGAAATTTTCAGCAATTCAACTGGATGTAAGTGTGATGAAGTTCAAAAACTGTACAGGTTTTGGTATCTGAGTGATGGATATAATAAAACACTAGAATGTAAAACTCACAAAGTGCAAACAGAAGGTCAAGGTCATTTATATTGACATACTTTAAGTAGGAACATACGGATGTAATATAGATGTAAGTGCGATTGAAGTTTTAAGCTGTATTGCTTTTGGTATTTGCGAAATGGAGATAATAAAAAAAACTTTAATGCTAAAAGAGTAATGTAAGATAGCAATGTAAATGAACAAAGTGATAAAAGTAGGTCAATGTAATTCTTATTGGTACATGCCGCTGTCATGTAGAAAAAGTAGGTAAATGTAATTCATATTGGAACATGCCGCTGTCATGTAGATGTAAACATGTGTGAGGTTTCAATGCTCTATTGCATCTAGCTGGTGTCTTAACCAAAAACTGGAATGTGAATCTTGAATGTAAAACTATTAGGTGCAAAACAAGAGCTGTCGGAGAACACCGCAGCTCGACTATTCGATTTTTCAATGAATAATCAATTATATAGCCAGTATATACCATCAGAAAACAAGACTAAAACTATTATTGTTAGGATCTCATACAAATTATAATAAAATTTGTGGTAGGTTGTGAACTTTTTTTTTCTTTTTTTTTTATCAGTTTTAATCCAAATTTGCAGTCATATTAAAGACATTTGTGGTCGAAAGGCAACTCGGGAGGGAGGGGATATCTGGTATTGATATTTCATCTGTGTATCTGAAATTAACCTAAATAATGAACACTTTCATGGAATTATTTTTTTAATATGTGGAAAAGAAAACTTCACTTTGATGCATAAAATAAAAATTAAGATGAGTTTACAACTAGATCTAATTGCAATTTTTTATTTTTAATTCTGAGTACAGTAGTTTATAGTGAAACGTTCATATTTATAGATTTGTTCATTTTTACATGGCAGCCATATTTGATATACCTTAAATAACGAACATTACCTTGATTGACACGTGTTGCTTCAACTTGACATACATGGATGGCCCTCCTGGTTCACACATGTCGGAAACGTCAATTGATTTATCTAAAATGTCGATAATATCTTTTTTCCTCTTCGGGTACTTCTCTATATGTGTTTTGAGTCAGGAAAAACAATTATCTTCATAGTCCTCATACATGTCTAAAGCTTGACTAAGTACATTATCGGAGTCATAATCAGCCAAGACCTGACTACAGAAATCGTCCGAATCGTATTTGTTTGTTGTCATCATGTGTGGTTGTGAGCCGTTGTGTAAGTCGGTTACCGGCCTCGTACATCGGTGTACATGCATTTGAAAGACCCGCGCACGTGCGGTAACACCTCGAGCGCTTCGCGCTCTCGGTGTCACAATTCGCACGTGCGCGGGTCTTTCAAATGCATGAACACCTAATACTTAGCCGGTAACCATTACTTACCTTTTGTATAGGTGACTTATATAGGCCCAGTGGAACAAAATGTTCATGATTTAAAGACACATTTATTCGTTGAAAAATTATGGATAGCATGTTCCATGATAGCATGCTTTTTAGCTGATTACGTCTCGCTGACTGATTACCACAGATACATTATATTGAGGCCCCATCACAGTTTTTTCCTTTTCATTTAATATTACCTTAGTTTTTGATATGAAATATATTGTAACTAAAGACACTAGATTGTTTATTATGGGGGAGCATATAGTCGCCGCTTTTTCCGCCCGTCCGTGTGTGCGTCCATGCGTCACACTTTTTGTCCGGAGCATAAATCAAAAATGATGCTTGATTAAAGTTTGTGTGAATAATTAGGACACTGGGGCGGGTCCAAATTTGACCTCAGGGTCAACATTAGAACAAACTAGTTAGAGGACCATAAGACGATGTTACATGCAAAATATCACAGCTCTATATCTTGTATTTTTTCAGAAGATATTTTAAGATTTGTTAAATGAAACTGATAAGCCCCATTGCGGGGGCATTTATGACCACAGGTGCACCATTCGAACAAACGTATAATGATGCTTCACATAAACTTGGGGTCGTCCGTGGTCGAGTGGTCTTAGATTTGAAATCATATGTCCCTCACCGCTGTGGGTTTGATTCTACATGGGGCCAGGACTGTTTAGTATGTGAGTATCAAGCTATCCAGCTTGCTTACGGAACGTCAGTGGTTCTACTCAGGTGCGCGCCCGTGCACGAAGAAATGCCCGGGTTTTCACCTGGTGTCTTCCTCCACCAATAAAAAGCTGGAATGTCAATGTTAAACTTCATATTTAATTGGTAAAATATGCATACTTCTATATGCTGCCTAATATAACATGTAAGACATATTTGGTAATTGTAGCAAAAAAACTAATATAAAAATTACCACGGGTAACATTGAAATAAGATCTGCGGACACTACAAAAGGAGTTATATCTTTTAAAATGTACTATGTTTAAATGTAAACTATATACATAATATATAACTATTTGAGTGATAGAAATGAGTTGTTTAATAAACAATTATGTTATGAAACTCTGTAATCTTGTTCAGGTACAAAACTATTGAAACAATTATAACATTACTAATCATGCTTTATACTAAGTTGAAATATTATAAAGAAAACTATAATGACGTTTATCATGTTGATACACAGTCTAACACCCATATCCGTTTTTAAGTCCGGGATAAATATAGCCGGAGATTCAAATTTGTTTTAGAGTTATGAAGACTTAAATTATATTGTAGAAGACTGTATTTGCATTAAGCACACATATGTAAGTGAACTTTCATGACGAAAAAAAACGTTGTGATACAAATTAAACACAGTCTTTCTAATCGTATTAGTCCTCACTCTAAAACAAATAATGTTTGTGAAAGTATGTATATTAAAGGGAATGTAGCGCCGCAGCCAAACCATCATTATTATTGAGAGTTCTGAAATACGTGAATAAGGTTGAAAGAATTATCAAAATCGGATGATAAACAAAGACGATATGATCATTTAAAGTTTCTGTTAAAACGGATATGGAAGCGGCCATGTTGAGAGCTATGACATCACGGTTCTAAATGACCATATATGGAATATTTATAAATATGAAAATTTACTGATTTATAGGGAAAAAATTACATCAACTGTATGAAAAATATGTAATACTTAATGGCAATAATGATTTATAACACCAGTTAAAAAAAATCATTCATTTGCAGTGATTTTCTTCGTTTTAAATGATATTTATTAATATTCCATATATGGTAATATGGAACTATGACGTCATAGTTCTAAAAATGGCGGTTCCCATATTTGTTTTAGAACAACCTTTAAATGGTCATATCTTTTTTGTTTATCATCCGATTTTGATAATTCTTTCACCCTTTTCCAAGTTTTTCAGAACTCTCAGTAATAGAGTTTGTTTGGCTGTGGCGCTACATTCCCTTTAATTTCTATAACTATCAAACAATGCAAGAAAGCACATTGAACTACAGTAGAAAAATAGTCTCAATCAAACATGTCAAACCGAGACTGCAATATATATTTTTTCGTTTCTTACACATGTTACATTAAATTAATAATTATAATTGACCATAAATGAAAAATCGTCATACTGTCATATATCTAATAAAGGTCACATGAACATGGGGAAAATTGCAAAAAAAAAAGAGAAAAAAGACGATATTTGTAACAAAAGTATTATCTATTCTAAACAACGTGACTTTTATTCGCTTGCCTGTGTTCTTGTATCGTAAGGTTATCTGCATTACAATATTCATATGTCGCCTTTGTTGCTTTGGTGTTTGGTTTATCTTACTTTTGATTGGTCACGCATACTGTCTGTAGTGTGGTCTTTGCTATATAAGCTGGTGCACCCGTGGCTTAGTCATATTAAAGGTAGCGCCGTGGTGTAATGGTTACCATTGCGGCTTAGTAACCCAGGGATCGCGCGTTCAATCCCAGCCAGGACCGAATTTGGGTTAATTATCGAAATATTTCAAAAGTATTTCCTACCTTACCAGTCCTTCGGATGAGACTTTAAACCTAGGTCTGCTCGCTAAAATGCTTAGTGCAATACAGCGAGGATAAATAAAGGCGTATACACACACGCTTAGTCATAAAGGTAGCGCCGTGGTGTAATGGTTAGCATTGCGGCTTAGTAACCCAGGGATTGCGCGTTCAATCCCAGCCAGGACCGAATTTGTGTTAATTATCGAAATATTTCAAAAGTATTTCCTACCTTACCAGTCCTTCGGATGAGATTTTAAACCTAGGTCTGCTCGCTAAAATGCTTAGTGCAATACAGCGAGGATAAATAAACGCTTATAGGTATGAAAGCACCAATTATTTTCCCCAGTAGACACCAATGTTAAAGTGTCACGTATTAATGATTTGCTGCAAATTCAACTCAAGTGTGGATAATACAGCAGTGTAATGTTCATATAGAAAACTATTTTTCCACTTGAAAAATAACCAGAAAACGTGGGGTCACAAGACATGTAAGAAAGTTCTTGTTTGTTTACTAAACAGGTCAAGGGTACAGCTGTTTTTATTGATCGACTGTTTTCATTGCTCACAAAGTGTAAGCATAGAGTCGAAATTTCGAAAATGTTCATCAGTGATCCAGTAAAACCTATTAATACGCTTCTTATACATATAACCACAAAATCGAATAGAAATGGGCAGTTTTCCCCTACTTATAATGCCCATTTCCATCGAAAAAGGAGGGATTACTTTTTATTATAGGAACTACATTCGACTACACCTCGGAGGTTTACATGTAATTGGTGGTGGTAAACCTATACACACGCTTAGTCATAATTAGCAGCCAGGATTTTGACCTACTTTCTCGGGCATAGTTTCATCCGCCGGATGATGGAGGATAACGGGGACAGCGAGTGGTCGAATCCATATAGGCGTTATTTCCACATGAGTGGGGCCAGAATAAAGACAATGATGCATCAGAAAGAGTGGAACGACTTCAAAGAGGCCTGCCGGGTTCAGCAGCCAGGGTGTGTCTACATACAACTAGAGACAAACGATGTTACGAACGCGTCGCCGAAAGACACCCCGAAAAGCCTGTTCGAGACATACAGACGATTAATTTTAACTGTTTGTATCCGCTGTCCACAAGCGAAAATTCTGATTGGCTGTGTGTTCCCGCGATACCAGCGGAAGGCCTACGGTTACAGAGGCCCCCTTTTAGACAAGCCGGGCAGTGAAGACGCAGTGACGCTCCGGATACAGCTGAACCGGCTTTTACGGCGTGAATGGCGCGACAACAGACGACGGGTGACATTTCTGCCATATGCTTTTGCAACCAACCGCGCTTTAATGAAGGATGACGGAATCCATCTGCGCCCCAATTTTCACTTGTTGATTATGGTAGAGCTGTTTACCTTTGGCGTAAAGTAGGGCGAGTCCCTTCAACTACAACGGTCCTTTTCAGGGCCACCCAATTATGTTCGATATGTAAAAATCGTCAAAATTGTCAAAAGGATTGCTGTTAATGTATAAAGCTTTGTCCAGTGTTATTTTTATGTGTGATTCCTCCAGATTCAGGTGCAGGCAAAACACGTCTCACGCCTCAAACAACAAACCAAAACCTCACGCACGCACGCATACACGCACACACAAACATATGAAAAGGTAACGCAAAGGGTCCATTAAGTATAACCATTCAATAGGTGACATCACCTTTTCGTTTTGAATCGGTGATATCACTCATTCGAATAGGTGATATCACTCATTTAAATATGAATCAGTGATATTACCTATTCGAATGAGTGATATCAATCAAAACAAAAGGTGATATCACTGAATTGTATTAAAAACCAAAACGGCGCCTCATATTTCTGGAACATTGCTGATATGTAATGTTATTGTCTATTGCTGTGAAACAGCCTCCCCATAGTCTACCGGTTCCGACGAAATGAGTGCCAGATTTTTGAAAATGTCTGCTACTGTAATCGCCCCCATTCTTACGAAAATATTTAACACTAGTATACTCACTACTATCTACCCACAATTATTCAAAAGAGCAAAAGTAATGCCAGTGCATAAAACGGGTCCTAAAAACGACAAGGCCAATTATAGGCCAATATCAATACTTCCTGTTATTTCTTTAATATTTAAACGTCATGTTAGTATACATTTGAGACGGCATCTTGAAGAAAATAGGTTGTTTTATTCACGACAATCTGGCTTTAGGGCAAATCACTCGTGTCAAACTGCCCTTATACGAATATTAGATGACTGGATTTCAGCCATTGACAACAATGAAATTGTTGGTACTATATTTCTTGATCTGTCAAAGGCGTTTGATTTAGTTGATCATACTATATTGCTGCAAAAGTTAAAAATTTACAAAATAGATAGTTCTGCACTTTCCTGGTTTTCATCATATCTGAATAACAGACGCCAGCAAGTGCAGGTTTCTGGTATAACTTCAGAATCTTCACCCATTGTATCGGGTGTACCCCAAGGATCTGTATTAGGTCCCTTATTATTTTTAATCTACATCAATGACCTGCCATTATCTATGGAAAACACAGTCACGGATATTTTTGCAGACGATACAACGCTTTCAACTTCTAATTCATCTCTTGTCGACGCTGCAAATTCACTCAATAATGACCTTATCAACGTCAACGCATGGTGCGATACTAATCGCATGTCTATCAATGCATCAAAAACAAAAATAATGTATCTCTCATCTAAGAACAAAATACATCATATTTATCATAATGCCCCTTCTATTCAGTTCAAAGATGAAACTATTAATTGTAGTTACGAAGAAAAAATACTCGGTGTTACAATTGACAATACCCTCTCTTGGAATACCCAAATTGATAAAGTTCTGAAAAAATGTAATTCATTGTTATACCTGTTATCTCGCATAAAGATTTACCTTTCTATACCTATGCGCAAATTATTTTTCAATTCTTATATCTTACCTCATCTTGATTACTGTTGTTTGATATGGGGAAATTGTAATACTTCTCTCGAAGATAAACTTGTAAGGTTCCAAAAATGAGCTGCACGACTTATCCTATATAAAGATTTCGATACTATATTTCTTGATCTGTCAAAGGCGTTTGATTTAGTTGATCATACTATATTGCTGCAAAAGTTAAAAATTTACAAAATAGATAGTTCTGCACTTTCCTGGTTTTCATCATATCTGAATAACAGACGCCAGCAAGTGCAGGTTTCTGGTATAACTTCAGAATCTTCACCCATTGTATCGGGTGTACCCCAAGGATCTGTATTAGGTCCCTTATTATTTTTAATCTACATCAATGACCTGCCATTATCTATGGAAAACACAGTCACGGATATTTTTGCAGACGATACAACGCTTTCAACTTCTAATTCATCTCTTGTCGACGCTGCAAATTCACTCAATAATGACCTTATCAACGTCAACGCATGGTGCGATACTAATCGCATGTCTATCAATGCATCAAAAACAAAAATAATGTATCTCTCATCTAAGAACAAAATACATCATATTTATCATAATGCCCCTTCTATTCAGTTCAAAGATGAAACTATTAATTGTAGTTACGAAGAAAAAATACTCGGTGTTACAATTGACAATACCCTCTCTTGGAATACCCAAATTGATAAAGTTCTGAAAAAATGTAATTCATTGTTATACCTGTTATCTCGCATAAAGATTTACCTTTCTATACCTATGCGCAAATTATTTTTCAATTCTTATATCTTACCTCATCTTGATTACTGTTGTTTGATATGGGGAAATTGTAATACTTCTCTCGAAGATAAACTTGTAAGGTTCCAAAAATGAGCTGCACGACTTATCCTATATAAAGATTTCGATACTCCTTCCGTGGAACTTTTTACCGAACTCAGTTGGATGACATTTCCCGAAAGAGTTATATTTCAAAAAGCAATCATTATGTTTAAAACAGTTAATGATCAGGCCCCGCTTATCTTAAAGACGTATTTACTCTAACTTCAAATGTCCATATGCGGAATCTAAGATCATCATCAAATCTTCAGCTATATTCCCCCAGACCCAATAGTGAGTTATTCAGAAAGTCATTTGCTTATTCAGGCTCTAAAGTTTGGAACTCTCTTCCCCACCATATACAAAATGCCCAATCTGTAAATCAATTCAAAACACTGTATTTACAGTGGATTCACCATCCGATATATTAGTAAATGACTAAGTCTTGCAGTTCTATTTAAACATATTTCCATTTACTGAATATACCACTTTAAATGCATTTTTACTTGTAAATATTGTATATATTGTATTGTTGAGGGCCTCATGGTAGATTGACTAGTTTCAAATGAGTTCTCTCGTTAAATAAAGTCTTTATTATTATTATTATTATTAATATAGTACGCTATGTTACTCCATTCAAGCTACTATGCCACTACTAGGCTACTGGCCATTGCATACTTTAGACGCGCCATACTACCATATCATTTTATACATTAATTTGTTTTTGTTTTTCAATTCTATCGTATACACCCTTTCCATTCTTGTTTAAATTATGGGCATACAAGAAACGTGAGAGAGAGAGAGAGAGAGAGAGAGAGAGTTTACTGACACATACCGTTACGGACGTATGGACGTCGACGATAACAAGAATGACACTTTTCGAGGGCCTCAGGCCCAAATCTCGTACGAGAAAAATATGTGTTGTACCATAGCCATTGAGTGCCGGTAATTGGCATTTTAATTGATAGGTTGTGTAAACATTATATTACAACAACGGGCGTGTACATGGTATAACTCTGTCATTTATAGCACGACTGAAATAAATCGGCATTTATAGCACGGTTACGGCTCAGACCTTCAGGTTTATGAAAATTATATCATAAGCAAGAACAAAGGAAAACCATTAGAGCTATCGTACACGTATAGGATAGAGCATGAGTTTTGCACGTGTACGGGGAGATAATGCACGAGCGTTAGCGAGTAATAATGCACGAGCGTACACGTGCAAGACTCATGCTCTATTTTATTTATACCAAAATAACTAACATATGCTGTGTATATCCTCGGGTATTACACAATGCATAGTGTGTATTTTAGCTATTGTGGTATAATATACATTAATTGTATATACACATCGTTTACCTACCTAGGCTAGCACCTTAGTTTTCAAGCATGATTTGAGCATGCTAAGCAACACATGTACATTTTTAATATTGTCTCTATATTTCTGACACCTCTGTGTTCGGTCAAATTTGAGCTAAAATGAAATAATTTTTTCAAATGTATGTATTCGCCGTATTACATGTCTTACATGTCTTAGTTAAACAACAGAAAGTAGCAGGAAGGCCAAATACTATGATTTGTATAGTCAGATAGTAAACCCGCTGTTTCAATATTTTTTAGGACTCAAGATCTATACAAATGTTTTCGAATTTTATGTGTGCATAGTATATGCATAAATTGACCTCATCCGATGAAATACAAATTTACTTTGATATGTTAAAGGGACACATGGTGCAGCGAAGATTATATAGTATTAGGTACAGGAGACAGTTTGCGGCTTCGGGATTTCTGTATTTTTTTAAAAATATTTTAAAATTGTGTTGATATGATGGTGACGTCACGGTTGCTTAGTTATGCAACTACGAGTTAAACGAGATTGAACAAGTTTGTGTCTATTCTAAATGCGCATTGGTGCATTAATTTACATTTTATAGTTGGTTAAATGTTGAATTTATTTTTCAAATATTATTTTTAAAAAAATCACATATTATATATAAACAAAAAAAAACGTAACAAAATGTTAAATAATTATTGCATGTTGGAGTGAAGTCTGTTTTAAGAAGTTACTGCAGTACTCTCCACTAAAACAGTGTGTTATTACCTCGGTTTTGCAATTACGACCGTTTGACTATATTTCATTTCAAATAATACACATATATTCAGGGTCTGCAGAGTCAATTTTGGAGTCAAATTTTGAAATCTTATTGTTTCCCTTACTTTTTCGTACAATTAATAACTTTTTAGAAACTAATAAATAGTTCTGACTTTTGTTCTTTGTTATGTTTTTTTGTTCTTAATGGGGTGAATATTTTGGAATTCATTTTGGAGTCCTTACAATTAATACATTTTTAGAAACTAATACATTTACTTGAGTTACTTCAGTCTCTCTGGTACGACTGTCATAGCCAGCTGTCTGTGAAAAGTACGTGTTAATTGGACTTGACTGACGTATTGGAACTATGTATACCCCTAACACTGGATGTCAGACAATTTGACATCTGCAATGAGGGCGGGGAAAAAGAAATCATCAGTGAATAATAGAAATAAAAACAAACATTTACCTGTTTTCGGTCATTTTCCCTCTCCGAACCCAGGACATTGTTTACTTTATCTCTCAAAACAGTGGTACATTAACTGATTGGTATTGGCAGGGTGGTGGAAGCTTATTTTCACATGATTATCCTAGATTTTCTAATAAGACCAGGTTATGATTCCTTTACCAATGAATTAAGTATATAGACGATCTTACATGATTATTATTGTGTATTATGTGTTATAGTGTATTATTGATTTTATCCAAAGAATTTATACTCGGTTACGAATGTAAGATTATATATATCACAGGTACCGGTTTAAAAAAAAAAAAAAAGTTATATTCTAATAGAATATAATTTTTTATTTTTTTATTATTTTTTTAAACCGGTACCTGTGATATATATAACAGAAGTAAATGAAAAAAATCTAAGTCAATAGAAATATCTGCCAGCCTGCCTGCCTGTCTGTCTGTCAGAACACACTTTCGACGACACGTAATAATTTCACTTACAATTTGTGCCAATTTACATTTTTTACGGCGGCAATTTGTAAGAGAACATTAATGATTGAATTATTCAATATTTTAATCTTCCAATGGGGTGAGAAAAACATTTGGTGAGTTTAAAATACTGCAGCCCAAAGGCTTCTTGTTAACTTTAATTTAACCCTTAGCCCGTTATGAATGTATAATGGTAATGTAATTTGGATCATTCCATTTATGTTACAAAGGGGTGGTTTGGGGAAAATGACTGATAAGCAGCCGAACATTGTAAACTCTGATCAGCCTGCGAGTTACTCTGGTTTTACAATGGGCGCAAATGCTATTGTAGTCGCCCTTAGTAGGACAAGGGTTATTTTTCATACTCAATTAAAAATGGTAATATCAAATTCAATCCTTCTATTTACATTGTTATGTATGTTTTTCAAAATTAAGGAATGCAAATTCATGTATTTGTGGTAAAAATAGTGTTTTTAAGCTTCAATACATAGTGTTAGAACATTTTCACCAGCTTAGACATGTTAGAGTTACAACTGTTTCCAAAGGGTACTATTCATAATTGTGAAACTCTGACAAGCGATAATTTGTTAGAACATCGATGTTGCCAGCAAATAATGACAGAAATGCGGAATTCATAAATTCGAGAGAAAAAATCCTCGCTTTCGCGTTATATTATTAATTATAATTCAGTGGCAGTTGTGAAGCTCTAAGTTACTTGTTTAGCAATTTATTTGTTTCCATCATTAGATTTGATTGCATACGAGCATAATTCAATCATTAGATTTGATAGCCGTATGAGCATAATTCTATTTTCATATAGATACATTTTCACTTTATCACATGAGAAATAGTTATGTTTCAACATAAAAAAATACTAAAGTGACCCTCACATGTTTAATCTGTTACTTAACACTGCACTGTCCCTATCTTCACTAATTACTCATGTCCCTTCTGTGAGGCCTTGACCACAGTATGAACTTTAGATACCCAGACAATATAACCTCAAAAGATAACAGTGATTATCTTAATGGCTCTTTATGGGTCTGAGCTTTTTTAAAAACCCGCGGCGTCCCTGTATAGGTCACGCACTTCACCGCGCAGACTGCTTGTAGTAAAATGGTATTGAATAAATGGTAAAAGTATTTAAAAATCTGAGACAACAAGTAGGTTAAAGGGACACAGGGCAATCTTGATTTTTTTAAATCTTTATAATCATATATATTTTTCGCGGCGTCCCGTTATTTTTTCTCTTAACTCATGTAACTTGCATTTGTTTAATCATAATGTTAAAAGGACACTGTCCGTAACTTTTAGCTTATAAAACATACACCACTAATTATGTTCGCAAACATTACATACCAAACATTACTGAATATTTACTAATTAAAGCAGGATTGTTTGATGGAATTCAGTCGCGGTACAACAAAAAAGAGAAAACATTTCGGGCGTTTGAACTCGCAGCCCAAACTAAAATTAAAGTCGCGGTAATAATAGTGAACGTAAAGTAGTCGACCTAGCTCCAAACTGAGCTAAGCGGGCTATACATATTACGCCCTAAATACTATGGTCAGAACCTAATGCGCTAATGGAAGTCACGTGATCGCAGAAAAGGTAGATACGGTGGGTCCCACTTTATTTACAAATAATAATTTAAGCTTTTTTTTTTCCAAACTCACGAATGTATTACTACAGACTTCTTAGTGTCTATGCTCATGTTTTCATGTATACATTTCACTGAATAAAAGTCAGACAGTTATTTGGTTATGCTCAATATCTGCTTACTTACGGACAGTGTCCCTTTAATTATTAGAATAGTTCAAAGCAAATTGTTTGTACATATTACTATCTCTTTAGAATATTGCACCAATAATAAAATGGTAAAATAACGAAGCATATTGAAATCTTATTTTTTTATTGAATTATACATGTTATATGCAAGCAGTTTTAAAGTCAAAATGATGCAGGATAACTAATCGAGGAGCACTTTTTTTAATGTTTTAATAAAACTCAAGATTGCCATGTGTCCCTTTAAACAATATGAAAAAACAAAACAAAAAAACTAATGTTCTAATTCAGTTCAATTCAATTTGAGCTTTAGCTCGAGGGCCTCATATGGCTATCAAGGGCCAATTTCACAAAGAGGCACACCTACCCCAGTTAATAACCTCTAATTATTATTGGGGGAGTAATCAGGCAGATGCGGGATGAGTAACGGCCGTTTTTAAAGGTCGCCCGTATTTATACTTATTTAGGTTGGAATCAGGGTGATGTGTGATACGTAACGACCGTTTTTACAGGTCGCCCGTATTTATACTTATTGAGGTTGGAATCAGGGTGATGTGTGATACGTAACGACCGTTTTTACAGGTCGCCCGAATTTATATTTATTGAGGTCTGAATCAGGGTGATGTGTGATATGTAACGACCGTTTTTACAGGTCGCCCGTATTCATACTTATTGAGGTTGGAATAAGGGTGATGTGTGATACGTAACGACAGTTTTTACAGGTCCACCGAATTTATATTTATTGAGGTCTGAATCAGGGTGATGTGTGATACGTAACGACCGTTTTTACATGTCGCCGGTATTTATACTTATTGAGGTTGGAATCAGGGTGATGTGTGATACGTAACGACCGTTTTTACAGGTCGCCCGTATTTATACTTACTGAGGTTGGAATCAAGGTGATGTGTATTACGTAACGACCGTTTTTACAGGTCGCCCGTATTTATACTTATTGAGGTTGGAATCAGGGTGATGTGTGATACGTAACGACCGTTTTTACAGGTCGCCCGTATTTATACTTATTGAGGTTGAAATCAGGGTGATGTGTGATACGTAACGACCGTTTTTACAGGTCGCCCGTATTTATACTTATTGAGGATGGAATCAGGGTGATGGTGATACGTAACGACGGTTTTTACATGTCGCCCGTATTTATACATATTGAGGTTGGAAACAGGGTGATGTGTGATACGTAACGACCGTTTTTACAGGTCGCCGGTATTTATACTTATTGAGGTTGGAATCAGGGTGATGTGTGATACGTAACGACCGTTTTTACAGGTCGCCCGTATTTATACTTATCGAGGTTGGAATCAGGGTGATGTGTGATACGTAACGACAGCTTTTACAGGTCGCCCGAATTTATATTTATTCGGGATGATGTGGGATATGGAAGCACTTTATTTCAAAATCAGTAAGCCATAGGCCCATGTGATCATACAATATTATACATATACATTATAACAGACGTAGCAAGATCCGTACATATATGGTATTAACAAATATCAGATGCAAAAATAAACACAGTTATACTGTAACGATCGTTTTTACAGGTCGTTCATATTTATACTTAATGGCCTTGGATATGGGGTGTTGTGTTTGTAGGTTGTAAGTGTGCTATTGATTTTGATGAGCTGTTTGCAAGAAGGTTCGAATAAGACTTCCCGTTCCCCGCTGACATAAAACGTCGGAGTAGTTTGTGTAAAGAGAAACTACTGTTTTTTTCATTTAAAAACAAAACAATATTAAAACATTACAACATTACAGTGGCATATGTTTCCAGCCCACACGCCTGCTTCCAATCGCCAAAGAAATCTATTCTACACAGTTGTGTTGCACGACGATGTGATTATGGTCATGTACGTATCGAATACATATACACAACTCATCACACACATGACACAGATGTAAATGTTATCAGCTGCAGGCTAATATTTCAAATGAACAAGAGGGAGGTAAATAGGCTAAACTGTATTAGTGAAGAACATGACCCACAGAGTTATCTGTGACATACGGCCATAAATGAAATGGTCTCTCAATATAACGTATTTACGTTATTTTGAGCATACACGTATCAACTAATTTCGTCGTGCGCCCCAATAAAAACAGCGTGCGCCTCATGTTTTATTGCAAAAATGTAAAGATAACACATGTAACTAACTTGGAAAAATGTCAAATAGCGTCAGAAAAATCGGAAAACGTAAAAAAAAAAGGGATGAAAATAGTCAATAAACGGTTAAAATGGAGCAAAAAATGAGATATTTTGATAAAAAAACTGCTCTCAGGCGCATATAAGTATGTACATTCTTCGTATACAACTAGTAAGTTAAGGGAGACGTTATAAAATATGCTTAGATGTCGGGTTTTCCATGTCAAACTGAAACAAATGTCAAAATACGGACGCTGGAATTTGCCGATGTTTTCGTGACGAAAATAACGCATTTAAGTTATTACGAAAATAACGTGTATACGTGACACCCCTGACTGTCAAATGGAATGTTTTGTATTTCAAAGATTAAGCTATGAACTAGGTTTAAAGCATCGGGTGCATGAGAAAGTGATGTAAATGTAACAATTAAAGTTATCTGCCCTTTGCTTGGATGGTGAAGGTCACATCCACGTTTGCTTTATGACACGTTGTGATGTACTACCCAAGAAACAACTGTAATCGAAGTTTGAAAGGTTTAATGCATAAAGTTTGTGAGAAAATGACATAAACGCAAATGTTGAAGGTAACAATTATTAAGTTATCTGCTTCATGCTTGGAGGGTCAAGGTCACATTCATATTTGCTTTGTCACGTTGCAATGTACCACTCAAGATACAACTATAAGCAAAATTTGAAAGGGTTTAGTGCATACAGTTTGTGAAAAAGTGACCTAAACGCAAAAGTTGAAGGTAAACATTATAAGATTATCTGCCCTTTGCTTGGAGGGTCAATGTCACATCCACATGTACTTTGTCAAGTTGCGATGTACAACCCAAGATAAAACTATAAGCAAAGTTTGAAAGGTGTAGTGCATAGAGTTTGCGAGAAATTGACATCAACGCAAAATTTGAAGTAATAAATTAAGTTATCTGCCCCTTGCTTAGAGGGTCAATGTCACTTCCACATTTGCTTTGACACGTTGCAATGTACAACCCAAGATATAACTATAAGCATAGTTTGTAAGGTCTAGTGCATACAGTTTGTGAAAATGTGACCTAATCGCAAAAGTTGAACGTAAAGATTATTAAGTTATTTGCCCTTTGCTTGGAGGGTCAATGTCACTTCCATATTTGCTTTGTCACGTTGTGATGTACCTCCCAAGATACAACTATAAGCAAAGTTTGAAAGGTCTAGTGCATACAGTTTGTGAGAAAATAACCTAACCGCAAAACGTGTAACTTCGCCGCCGCCGGAAAAGCAACACTTATATGTCTCTTTTTGTCTTCGAAAAGGCGAGACAGAAAGCCAATATGTCTGACGATGAACAAAGAGAACTGACTGGACACACACAATATGCTTAACACAGTTAAGTGATGTGACAAACTTCCAGGTAAAAATCATCTTAAGCATAACATACAGTTAAAGGGTAGCAACTCGTACACACCACTTTACAATCAACTTACAGAATTAACCATAATTAGTACTATCGGATGATAGCTCTAACAGTAAAACATAATGAGTCATTCACGATTTATGTTAAAATTAAATTGAAACAGTTATGATACTTTACATCTGTTTTTCAAAGTATGTTCAATTTTATTGTTTTTCTTTTGTTTAATTAATAACGGAAATTTAAAGTTGGAATTAAAATGGACAAGATTTGATTACATTATATAAGTGTGAAATAATGAGTTCATTTAACAGTTTTGACTGTTACCTTGCCTTCCGTACAAAGCCACTGGTTGTATCACAGCGTGTGAAGCAATGCAGTGAGGGTGGTAAAGAGCAAATATCAGACCTTACCTTTACAATTGGTTTAATATTTAAAATTCTTCTTTTTTTAATCATCATAATGGCTCTATAATCGAACAATTCAATTCAATTCAATATCTGTATTTCCTCCATGCAGGAGATTATGAAATACAATAATATGAATAAATTTAGTACAACATAATCATGACAAAATATCACATAGGTGAGAGAGAGAGAGAGAGAGAGAAAGAGAGAGAAAGAAAGAGAGAGAGACAGAGAGAGAGAGAGAGAAAGAGAAAGAGAGAGAGAGATTAATATATACATTTATCAAATACTTCCCTATAAATACGTTGTTTTTGAAAAAACGATACGACATAGACCTAGCTAGTCATATCAATCAGGATTTAGTTGCCGGGCAATAAAGCTTTTTATTATACCTCACATAAAACGCCCATGCTAAATTCCCATAGATAACAATGTGTAATTTCTTACTATCTCACGCGAGGGTGATAGTACAGGGTGATAAATAGAGTGCGTACTGTTTCGGTGACGTCATCGGCTAAGTATGGTAAAATGCTATTTTTAATTCATCATAACTTCAAAAGTACTTTACCGATTTTAATAAACTACCACTCATTTTCTTAGTTACGTTACTTACAAGTCAACGCTATAATTTGCATAGACACATTTTGAAAAAAGTTGCTTTTGAAAGAAAAAAAAAATTCGTCAAAGTGAAATCTGTACTGAACATGAACATTATTTTGGCCCGAACGGATTTCGGTATAATAAAAAAAATATCACATTCATGAGAGGGTGGTAGTAAACATGTTAACCCTTCGGATATTGATTATCAGCCTCGGCTTCGCCTCGAGAGATCCTCAGGGTGAACATTGTTACTATCACCCTCTCATGAATGTGATACTTATATAATCACACCCGTGAAATAAAGGGTGAAAAAATGTCATATCACGGAAACATCCGAATGTTCTTTATGAGTCTTTTAGCGGAGTGATACGGAAATTACCGATTAGTTACGATTGTATACGATTTGTCACGAGTATGGTTTTGTCGTCTGCATTCCATCCTGTTTTCGCGCCAGATTATTGGCTATACATCTACATGTACGTTGAGCTGTCATCTTTGACCATAACTCAACGGAAATGACTTGACTAGTATTGCTAAGAAGATGAAATAAAAGAGATGATAGATAGATAGAAGTAAAATAAAGAAATAAATAAGGCATAATATACGGACCATAAATAGAGTTTAACAAATGTATAATAAAGTCAATGATATATAACTGTTCGTGGATGAAATAACCACTTGTGACCATTCATGTTCTGAATGAGACAATTTCAAATTCAATGGCATTCATTTAAAATCAAATTTCGGAGAAATTATATGTCGTGTATATCTACACTTACGCGAGAGACGTCAACACATCAGAATGGGATTACATCTATGAATAGTATTATTGTTTTCTCCCTGGAAAACAGCGTAGTACGTTAGCTGAAGATGACAGTTCATCATAGTCATTGCTGAAGTATGTGATAAATAGAATAAAAAAAAAAGAAATCATATCACACCCTATATCAGGCCCTCGGCCCATATCAGCCCTCGAGCTAAAGCTCTCGGGCTGATATGGTGTCTCGAGCCTGATATAGGGTGTGATATGAAAATACCCATTTATTATTCTCTATTTCGGAAGTATCTAACTCTTATTTTAGATAGGGCTTACATCCTTATCATACGTCAAATAACTGATTACATTTTAAATCGGTATATATATTATTTTAACTGAATTGTTTCACTTTTTTTTGAAAGTTATCGGCGGACGACGTCGACGTCAGCAAGACTTTATTGGCGTCATGACTCAACGTCAGTTATTTTTGTGTGCTCAGTTAGTTATTAATATATTATGAATATATTTCTTTAACTGAGAAAACCCGACCTTTCACCCATAGAAATGCAAAAAAACATTATGTTAATGTATGTTTTTGTTCCGAAAATTGTGAATAAGGACATGCCCGATCAGGCCCGTAGCTACGCTTTGGCACACAGAGGCAATTGCCTCGGTAGAATTTTGAGAAAGTACCAAACATTGAAGTAGGCATTCTAATGAAATATATCAAGTAAAATCACTGAAATAGACTTGAATATATGTGTTTAAACTTAAAACTAAAAATTTGACCTGGGAATGCACTAACATGCAGAATCACATGTAAAAATCAACAGTTTTCCGCAGAACATTTCCTCAGACCCCACAAGTAAGGGGTGTGCTTCTGTTAAATTTCAGGGCTGGCGACGGTTCTGCCGATGACCTGCTGTCCTCAATTACCTTCTCGGATCTAGAGTTGCGTGTAACGTCGTGTGTCGTGGGTGTATGGGTCTGTGGGTGTCGTGTGTCGTGGGTGTGTGGGTGAGGGAGGTCCTCCACATATAAAACCTTTGTCTTTTTCTATTATCATTGTTTTTGTTTTTTCGTGTGATTTTTGTGGTGATTTCAACCTCAGGAGCTACTACAAGTAGACACCGTCGTGATATGATTGAACGATTGTTTAAAATCGGGGTCAAACACCATACATGTACATACATTCAAACCTTAGGAGAGATCCGGACTCCATGTCCCTGACCTCTCGATAAATCCGTTACAGTCTGCGTATCGTTGGTCAATTGATATTCTAAGGCAATAACAAGTTCGTGACTATCTTAGTCGACTCGGTTCAAATTTGAGACCTAAATTAGAAACGGCACATTTCCTCTTATCGTGTAGAAGTCAAAGCTAAAAACCAATCTCAAAGTTATAAACGTTGAACAAATTTATAAATGTAATCTTAATCCTCTTTAAGTAGATGTCTTTTGAAATGAAGTAATGTGTGTGTGAGTTGGGTGGGGTTGGGATTGCTTTAAAATATATTTCATTCGTGGCTACTTGTATAGCAGTGAGCTCAGTGTTCAACTTTATAGTACTACCACAATAAAAAATACCTCGCCGTTGACACATTATATGACAGTCCACCCAGTGACATTATTCTGACACCGGGCCGAACAGTCCTAGCACTATACCTTGTATATGCTGAACCCCTCTCCATTCGGCCACGGAGACGCTTTTATTTGTTCCAACATTTATATTAATTATAAGAATAGTATAGAGCGAATTGTTGTTGTATATTATTGAACTGTTGATTATATTGCACCAATAATGTAATTAAACATACAGTAAAATAAGACGAAAACGTTAAAACTTAACATTCTGTTTATTATATGCTAGCAGATTAAAGTCAAAATGATACTGGATATATAAATCAAGCCGCTAAGTTCAATAGTTGATAAACACTTCAATATTACGCTATAATATTGGATTCATATTGCTAGCAGTTGTATATTTTTATTAATTAAACGCGAAGATAGTTAACAAACAAGAACTTATTACAGCCTAAAACATGATATGAATTTATTTTAATTAATGATTCATGCCCCAAAAGCTAGCGAGTCGTCGAGTTTTTCTGACCAAATTATTTCATTAAGATTAATTAACTCGATTTTAGTAGATAGTTTATTACATAATTATCTACATTGGCTATGCAATTGAAACACATTACGATAGCTTTACTCGTATTTGGATATGATACCCATTATTCTTCCAGATCTCGCCTAGTACCTTTATTACGATAACAAAATGCGTGCTCACCTTTTGTCCCCTAATTGCCGGAGCCGCAAGGCTCCGGCCATATTTATCTCAGACTCAGAAACCTGCTATGGGTGTTGGACTGTGTATCAACGTCATTTTACTGTTCATAAAACAACCGTATTTTAGTAAGACTACCGGGACGCAGTCAAATTTGTATACAGCCATTTTATGAATTCCGTATCAATTTTAGGGATACAATCTACAGATTATGATCTGCGCATGCGCGTAGAACTGATTCTAACTGGTTTTCTCTACAATAATTAGATGTAAATTTCAGGGATACAGTCTATAAATCTGTTCTCAGCATACGAAAACAGCTGGTTCCAAATCGATTTCGTCACTGATTATTGATTGATGTTAAACGTTATTAAAGAGACAAACGGCTATCTTGAATTTTTTAAAAGTTCGCGGCGCCCCGTTAGTTTTTCTGCATAACTTGCATTTGTTCAATAATTAATATTAACTATAAGAATAATTTAAAGGAAATTGTATATGGATATTATTAACATTTTGTGTGTACGCTATACATGTATCGCTTTTTTGGTGCTGTCTGATTTTAAAATAAACAACACCTCTTCAATCATTAAACAGAGTTGATGAAATTTTAACTGAAGTATCTTCTAAAGAGTTTGAATAGGTCTGCTCCACTGCTACTTATTCTCGTGAACTACTGATCAGATTCAATGATAAAAACATCTAACATTAAACCATTTCTTTTAATGTAAAGAAATATAAAAAGATCGGACAGGGAAAGTAGCATTCAAGGAGGACAGTCGTCAACCATAAAACACAGAAACAAACAGACAAACAAGAAGGAAAAAGTAATAATAAATGCAAACGACATCACAAACACAAAAGGGTTGGCAATAGTGCTACCGCCTTGGAACGAACGGTCAGAAGTGGTATGTACATTGCTAAAATCTGAGATTACCTTTACAGACGCTAATCTTTCAATCCAATTGTTATTATATTAAGTTGTCATTTTATTTATAACTTTTATAATTTACCAATTTTTCATATTCTAACAAGGACATTTTCCCAATTCCGCACATTCTAATCATGAAACAACATTCTATTTAATGATCAAATGGCTATCATATTCATATTATAACATTATACAACACAGATACCAAAATTAGAAAAATGTTCATTTTGTCTCATGATGACTAGTTTATCTAGTGCTAAAATCGTTCATGATAAATGTTTTTTGATTGTTGACAATTACAAATAATAATATTCTAACATCTACACACTGTTCGTTTATTTATATCATATTCATTCCCCTTATTGTTTTCTTATGTAACTGTTCTGACCGGCTTGTGATACTTTGTATCACTGTTTTCTCGTACCAACATCGTGTCTAGATCATGGTCTTATCGAACATATGTCCACTGTGACACCGAGGCACCTATTTGGCCTGTATATAAACTGTGGCCACGTGAATCGCACCACAAATCGTTGAAGCATCATAAATATGAGGGCCTGCTTTGTCCTGCTGTTGGTGGTCGTTTTTAACGCGTTACGTCATAAACATGACGGTCTACGTATTGGTCATCTCAGCAATAGGTGTTTTTTCTTTGTTGTTTTTTACTTCAAGTTTAGCACATGTTAGGACTTATATGACGATAGATTGTTTTGTGGTAGAGGCAGACCATCCCACTTTTCCTAGGTTGAACCGATTACGTGTTCCCGCCTTAAGGAAAACCTTATATTAGCAGGATTTTATAACGGATATTGCGACAATAAAACATGTTTAAAAACATTTTGTTTGCTAAATAAATGGAATAACCTGGTTATAATTACCTATTAAATGTTTTAATTTTACAACATGCAAACTTGTTAAACGGAAATTAAGGTTTTATTTCATATCCCAGCCAACCCCGTTTTCGCTTCTTGGAGAAGGGGTTGGATGTGGTATGAAACTTAATACTCCGACCACGTAATGTCTTGCATTCCATACGAATCGACATTTTATCACCAGGCAAGCGATGAGAGGCGAGAACGTTTTAGAGTGTCAGCGTATTCCCGGCCACGAAGGCAGTTTTGCTGCACAGTACTATATGGAATAAATACCGACATATAATTAAAGAAACCAACCCGCCAAATAACGGAAAAAATGCGCATCAAAACCGTATATCAAAAGTCTGTCCAGGTGTTCAGGTCATATAAGTATTATTTATAGCATAATATTTCGAGTATATGCGATGATACTACTTCTGAGTGCCGCAGGCCCGAGAGTACAGTATAAATCGCATACGTTAATAGCCATTTATCCAACTACGCATGTGCAAGAAGTTTTAAGGCGTTGCAGTTTTCAGTAAAAATAACAGCTCGATCCAATAAAGAAATAGCATTATCACGCGGCATGAGCATGACCCGTGTTTTGATTATTGCAGCCAATCGCCTGTATATAATTATAAGACCCATTAAGCATCAAATGAATTACTATTTATGACTTATACAACACAAGTTATCTAGTTTTAAATACTAAGCAATAATTAAATCGTACAAACAATGGGGCCTAGTTTGATGCATTTGCACATTGAACATTAATATAAACACTTTATGATGGTTTTATACGCATTTGAATTGTCACTCAATATAATTCCACATCGCCTCCAGTAATTTTAAGAAAAGTATCATGGATTATATCTACTTAGAAGGTCCGTCAGTAATACGACTATATATCTAACATGAATAAATTACGGTGTCCTGTTAGGGCCATGTTACGATCGCATCTTACCATCGAATCTTACCATCGATCATCGCATCTTACCATCGACCATCGACTTATCAATTATCATGCTGATCAAGATCTCACGATTACCGTAGAAAAATGTCAATGTCGATGGTAAGATGCGATTGTAAGATGCGATGGTCGATGGTAAGATGTGATGGTTGATTGTAAGATACGATGGTAAGATGCGATAATCGATGGTAAGATGCGATGGACCATCGACCATCGCATCTTACCATCGACCATCGCATCTTACCATCGCATCTTACCATCGACCATCGCAGCTTACCATCGACCATCGCATCTTACCATCGACCATCGACTTATCAATTATCATGCTGATCAAGATATCACGATTACCGTAGAAAAAAGTCTAGGTCGATGGTCGATGGTAAGATGCGATGGTCGATGGTAAGATACGATGGTAAGATGCGATGGTCGCATCCTACCATCGACCATCGCATCTTACCATCGCATCTTACCATCGACCATCGCATCTTACCATCGACCATCGCATATTACCATCGCATCTCAACATTGATCATCGCAGCTTACCATCGACCATCGACCTAGATCGATTGTCGATGATAATATGCGATGGTAACATGGCCCTAACAGGACACCGTAATAAACAGTTAAACTTGTTTATATGTGTATATATCATACAACAGCTATGTACAAACATTACAGACACTATTAATTATACCATACACTACATAATTGCCGTGACTTGGTCCGGCAGGGATATCTTTATTAGCATTGTCCCGTTGTATTGAGACAACACTAGGGTAAGAGTGAGGATTGTTGAACCCCAGAGCCTGGTTTAATCCACCTTCGGTCTTTTTGCCACTGACCGCTCCAAGGATTTGAAACACGATTACATATCGCCCATATTCAAGAAACGTGACAGGACCGATGCCTCTAACTATAGACCGATATCCCTCACTTCTGTTTGCTACAAACGTCTAGAGCACATCGTGTACAGCTACATCATGTCACACTTAGATAAGTTTGTTCTCCCATGTGACGCACAACATGGATTCAGGAAGTTTAGGACCAGCGAATCACAACTGATACAAATACAGTTAGTAGCCTCAACGACGTGGAGCAAGTACACGCGGTTCTGCTAGATTTAAGCAACGACTTCGACAAGATGCCCAAATCAAAGACTCCTTGTAAAGCTACAAATCTACGGCGTGAGAGTAATGCTACTCGTGTGGATTGCAGACTTCCTAAGCGACCGTACAACGGCAGTGACACTAGAAGCTAAACACTCATCCACCACAGAAATGACATCATGCGTCCCACGGGGAACTGTACTTGATCCTCTACTATTCCTGACATACATTAATGTCATGCCAGAAAAAGGTTACATCTACCTCTCGCCTCTTTGCCGACCATGGTTTTGTACAAAGGAAGACAGTGAATATCTGCAAGAGGATCTTGAGTGACTACAGAATCTGAGTCAGATTGGCAAATGGGATTCAATCCAAACAAATGCTAAGTAATAACCAACAAACGTAAACCAATACTAGTTACCTATTACATCCGCGACACAGAACAGTGACGTCAAGCGCCTAGGTGTCACCATACGTTCTAAACTAAGTCAAAATAAGCACATCGATGCCACCTCCAAGAAATCCAACAGCATCCTTGCATTTCCGAGGAGGAATACTGGTAACTAGAAACTAGAAAGTGTTCAGCGAAAAGCAGCCAGATACGTTACCGGAGACAATCGTACAACAACCATTGTAACAGCCATGCTCGAACAACTGAACTGGAACACTATACATGAACGGCGTACACACGCACAGCTGGTAATAATGTTCAGAACAGTCAATAACCTCATCGCCATACCACCTAGACTATACCTCATCCCAGCTACTACACTATTAACAATGGACCACGGTATGAGATATATGGTTTCTCGCTCGTTCTTTCCGAGCACCATCCGATGTAGAATTCCATATTAATTCAGCTTGTCCATGACCCTACCCTAGAGGTATTCAAGATGGGGCTGCTCATCAAAGTTTAAACCACCAAAGGCTGATTGTTTTCTTAATTGTAAATACGACTTTTTATTGCACCAACCATTGTCCTCGAGAATACTCAGAGACCTGAGGATGAAATTTAAATGAGGAAGAAAAAGAAAAAGAAGAAGAAGAATAAGAAGAAGAAGAAGAAGAAGAAGAAGAAGAAGAAGGAGGAGAAGAAGAAGCATAAGACGTTAGCCATATTATCAACACGTGTGTGTTTGTATTTGTCATATGCTTTGCTTATTAGTCCCCCACTGGTCGAGGGGGAGTGGGGGTGGAGTGACAATAGGTTTGCACTTCGTCCTTCCGTCCGTCCTTCCGTCCGTCCTTCCGAATGCTTGTCCGGGCCATATTTTCAATATTATAGGGCTTTGTGATACCAATCTGAGTATGTGGATACATCTTGAAATAGCGATGTGTCGCGTACCAAAATAAGGTCACTGTGATCTTGACCTTGACCTGTGACCTCTGTCATAGAAAATGCTTGCCCAGACCGTATTTTCAATACTATAACACTTAGAGATACCAAACTTGGTATGTGAATACATCTTGGGACATACCAAAATAAGGTTATTGTGACCTTGACCTGTGACCTCTGTCATAGAAAATGCTTGTCTGGACCGTATCTTCAATACTATAACACTTAGAGATACCAAACTCGGTATGTGAATACATCTTGGGATAGCGGTGTGTTCGAGTACCAAAATAAGGTCATTGTGACCTTTACCTTGATCTTTGACCTCCATCATAGGAAATGTCTGGAAAATGCTTGTCTTGGCCGGTGGGGGACTATGGATTGCCCTGCAATTCTTGTTAACTTTGTAACTGTTGTTTGTTTTAATGCGTGTTTTTGGTTGCTTTCTAATCCTCCGTGGTGCATCTGAGTTTCGTCGGTGTGTTCTTGGGCAAGACACTTTCCATTAGCCTCGTCCGTCGGATGGGGTCGTAAACCGGGTGGTCCCGTGTATCTGTCTATCCTCCGAGCACGTTATAGAACCATAGAAATCTATTCGATTATAAGAGTAGGGTACGGTTCCCGGATTCCTATGTATCCTTCCCCTCACTCTGGGGCGGCTCTAAATAACCTATACTGTGTTGATGAGCCGTTAACAACATTCAATTCATTTCAATTCAATTGGTTGCTTTCTTTCTTTGAAATCTACCTTTCCTGTTCGAATTGTATATTTACTGTTACTGTATGTGATAGCTTGCAATGCCTATTTCATAAGGCTTTGCGTACCTGCATTTTATAGTAAATATTAGAGCATCCTTTTACAGACCATTAACTCTGAAATAATGATTTGTTTACACATGGTGTACACTGTGAGTGTCATAAGTTCATCATATAGACAGTGAGCCATACACTTTTTTGTTACCATCTCAAGGGACAAATTCTTACTAGTACCATGTTATTGAGTACCTTGTAGAGAAACAAAAAATCCATGATAGCAGTGTGAACAGGGTAGCTGATTCCTGTTATTAGAGTTATCTCCCCCTTTTAAGCAAAACTCTTGTTTCTTTAAAAAATCGTTTTAGATGAAACTAGAAGAGCTACAGGTCTAATATTTTGCATGTATTATACATTTACTGTCCTCTACCAAGTATTTTAAAATGGTGACCCCAGGGTCAAATATGGCCCAGCCCCGGGGGTAACATTTTGTCATACAGTTATATAGGAAATCTTTAAAAATAAATAATTTTCTCTAAAACTGTAAGAGCTAGAGGTCCCATATTATGCATGAAGCATAAGCTTATGGTCCACTAGCAAGTTTGTTACAATGTTGACCCTGGAGTTATATCTGGCTCCGCCCCAGGGTTCATATATTTACATAGAGTCATATGGAAACATCTTTAAAATCTCTTCTTTAAAAAAAACAATAGCCAGAGGTCTACTATTTTGCACATTGTACAAGCTTATGGTTCTCTACCACTTTTGTTTAAATCGTGATTGTGTCCAACTACGGCAAGGTTCTGGGGTTATTGAATTGAATTGGGTTTTAAGGCGCACCAACACATGAAAGGTTATATGGCGCCTAACAGGCATGAACATGCCATGCTCATCCACAATGTATATCGAGATAAAATATGGAGAATGGGCCTATGACCTTCTCACCCTGAACTGCAAAGTTGGTGCAAATTCTATTGTAGACACTCCATTTACGCTGGAGCCACGTTTATTGTTTTTCTGCCACTTCTCTTAGTGATGTGAGCGAGATGGCACCTGAAACAATGTAGGGGTCATGATGAAGACCTTTAATGAGCATGAACAAAAAAATGACAGAATGAATATGAATGGGGGGTGGGTGGTGGTCCTACCCCTCTGCATGTGACGGTATGTTTGCAGTGGTTGTATTCTACCCCGACAACAACGCGGGGGTGGGGTGTGGTGTTGGGGCGGTTCTGGGGTTAAAGTTTTACAAAGAGTTATATAGGAAAGTCCATACAAATATTCTTTTTCTGATACTACAAGAGCTAGAGGTCTAATACGATGCATGTAGCATAAGAGTATCGATCTCTACCAATTTATTTTGTTCAAATGGTGATCTTATGGTCAAATTTCGCCCGGTCCCGGGGATCACATATTTACATAGCGTTATGTAGGAACGTCTATAAACATCTTCTCTGAAACTACAAAAGCTAGAGGTGTAATAAGCTACATGTAGCTTAAGATTATTGTCCTGTACCAAATAATTTTAATCGTGTCCCTTGAATCAAGCCTGGAATCAAATTTGCCCTGTCCCGGGAGTCACACTATATAACATTGAATTATATAGGAAAACATATTCAAACAGCTTTTCTGATACTTCAGAAGCTAAATAATAGTTCGCATGTACCATAAGCTTATGATCTTCTACCTAGTTTGTTCAAATGGCGATAATGGGGTCAAATATGGCCACTACGGGGGTCACAGTTTTACAGATTTATATAAAGAAATTGTTGTTGTTTCTTAAAACATGAGAGCACTTTGAGACAAGGCGAGTGGGTCTCTTGTTTATGGCTTGAACTTGTACACTTTTCATAAAATCACTTAAAAGATTTAAGCGAACTAAAATATATAGAGAATGTGACTTTTGATAACGTATTCCATTATGAAGACTTTACCATGTTTACAAGTCGAATATTGAATAAATCCACGAACTAAAATCACAAAGTAGACCACTGCATTTTCGACAAATTGCAAAAAAAACAGAAAGGAAAAGAAAAGGCATTTTACGGTTTAACTGTTGATTTTTAGGTGTTTGTTATACAAATGTTAAAATAACCCGTCAAATGGCGACAAAATTACACTACAAAAACAGTTTATCAACACTCTATCCAGGTGTTCATCTCATATAATAATGCATATGTGTCGCTTAAAAGTATATGTTTATTCATGGGTTTTTGTAATAACCGTAATTGAATAAGTGTAAAATGAATTATCCATTTATTTATTTTTTTGTCTGGCTGGTTAAAGCTTTTTATATTGTATCTATAGAGTTTTGATTCTCAAACGATGTAAGTTATGTATATACCTCGTGGTCAGTAGGTTTAGAAACGATGTACATATGTTGTAAAATGTGGCTGTTGTTGGCGGGATAGATACTTTAACTGCAATAGGACATGTATGTCGGATATAGCTTTTAAAGTAAACATCAGTAAACTAACCGTGATCACTAAATGTAATCTATCTCGATGCACTGGGTACCGATTCTTATTTGGAAGCGTTAAAAATATTTTTATATCTTATATGTATGTTATATTGTCACATTAAGCTATATTATTTAAATCAGATAATATGTACTGAGTATTCTTAATTGTCCTGTTGTATCCCAAGGCATTAATTGCCAAGTTTATCAAAACAGCAATGAGCTGGGTATATATAAGGCTTGCAGGCATATTGCAACTCGACATACATGAACTTGATGCTAACTCGCGTTGTGAACCCATCTTCTTGGATATAACCTTTATGACGGATTAACATTTTAGTTGTATGTATTTTAATGCAGTCATCCTGCTTGAGCGCATACAGCCTGTTGATGCAGAAGATAGCACGGGGGACTTTAAATTCAGAGGACCCTGGTTAAAGCCTCACCGGAGCCAGTGAATTTTATCGGTATGTTCTCGGGCAAGACACTTTTACCCTCGTCCGTCGGATGGGGACGTAAACCAGGCGATCCCGTGTATCGCTTGTATTTTTTTCTCCCATCATGTTAAAGAAACATAGGTGTCTATTCGTCAGTGGGCAGGTTCCTAAATTCCTATATATCCAACCCCACACCCACCCTCACCACCCCCACCACGCTAGGGTTGATGCTTACTATCCTAGGTTAATTCCATACTCTAAATGAAATACGGAGAACATCACTACCTATGTTTAGATACATATCCTAAGCAGGTGATATTGTAATAACTGCACCAATACTAACAAATAGTTGCCAGGGTAAGTAGTTAGTACAGTGTTCTGAGTATCACCCTAAACATATTTCTTCGTCGACGCCGTGTGGTTCCCGAGCAAGAATATGACCACTGCATATCCAGGCATAGGGGTAACATTTCCCCGAATTCTTGTTAATTTTGTCATTTTTGTTCATTATTTTCATCATGAAACCTGTATTGTTTCAGGTGCTACTTCAGTGGCGGCAGTTATCGTGGCTCCAGCGAAAAATGGAGTGTTTACTTAAGAATTTGCAGCAACTCTGCAGTTCTGCAGGTAAGAAGGTTCTGCAAATGTTTATCTAGATGTTAATAAAGAGTGAGCCGGATCGAATGTTCATTCCTGTTGGCGCCATATAGCATGTTTGTGTTAGTGCGCCGTAATACCCCAATTCAAATCAATTCATCTTCGTCGATTCTTTTTTCAGTAACACAGAAATGGTTCGTGCAAATGCATATACATGTATACTATTTTTACTTTTCATATGCAGAATTCTTCATTGTGTTGTAATGGGTGGGGTGATTCAGGTGTAAAAATCCTTAAAATATGCATAAATTGTAATTTCCATTTCCTTTATCTAGAATCCTTCGGACTATGTGTCGTCTGTGCAATATATGTATATATCAGAACATGTTAATACTATTTATGTTGCAGTTACTTTGAGGAAGGCTTATACTTCCAGTTTGGCATGTGTCTCAACTTTTATCAGGCTTACTGAACGCATATGTGCAATGTCATGAACATTGCCATGAACATTGCTTAGTACTTAATTTCATCAATATAACATAACAATCCCTTATTCATATTATAATATTATTTAAATCATGTAGAAAGGTTGTAAATTACTGATTCTTACAAGTTTACACATATATTGTAAGAAATATTAACTAAACTAAATGCATAGAAATGTGTCAATAGTGGGTGGGGTAAATTGACTTCTAATTTGAAGCAAAATAGAGATTTTAAACTAAATTCAGTGCTAAAAAAGAGCTTATTTACGCTTTATGTAACTCAATGAATTATAAACTTAAGTGCATCTTTAAAAAGTACATCAATAATTATTCACACAAGCATGACATTCAAACATGAACATCAAAAACTTATATGAAAGCGCTAAAATGATAACCTATTAATGTTCGATTTTTTTTATATAAGCTACCTGTTCCAGATTGCTATCATGGAAAAATGTAATCTATATACATTGCTCTTTTCAAAAAGTGATGGTAGAATTTGTCCCTTGAGTTGGTAACCATATCGAAAATTTTGGGTCCTGGCTCAAGGCCTAATATGTGTAAAGATGTAGATGATATGCATTGTCAATATAATTAGCCTTGTAAACATATATTCACATTAGGTACGTCATTTAACCAACGTATTTACTAAGCATGTACTCGTTTTCATCATAAATATAAATACATCGCATGGTATATATTTACTGATCGGGCTGCTGGTTAGTTATGTTACAATAAACTATTAATATATACGCTTTATAACATTTTTGTACACTACTCACGTGCCACACGTTACTATCTGTTATGTAACAAGTACTGACGTTTTGGCTATTATTACCGCGAAAGCATGTTACCTCATTCACGTCAATAAGTACTAACATACCTATTCACGCTATGTTTACTACTGTAGAAACGCTTTAAATACAATGTTCTTAGATCTGAATACAAGGAACACATACAATCAAAATGATACTCGTCTTTTACTTCGTTTGAATTTCGAAGCTGATATATACAACTGTTACTTTCTGTTCTGTATCTGCCGCATCTACTAGTATGAATACGTAAATCATGTGCCAATATGAGTAATTCTGATAGAGATGCGCGTGAACTCCGTGATATAATAATATCAAAGTGAGGTTCAAGTGAAAAATTTCTTTAACTTCTTTATACAACAAATACTGATTTATATCAACTTTGCTCTTCAATCTTGTAAAATGTTATCTAGTAATCGTTGTTTAACAAGACATAATAATTTATTGATAGTTTATACATTTGGTTTATTCCAACCATTTTAACATTAGGAAATCAGTTTGTATATCCATTTTCAACATCTAGTAACGATGACTCTCTTACATATTTTATAATGAGTTTTTCACTATTAGATATTTTAAACCAGAACGTAATAATGCGTACATATCTATTCATATAAAGTGGACATCTTCCGAGTTCCCTATAACGGCACAATTCCTTGTGGGTAATCTAACTCCAAAGTAGGTATGCAAGTCGGACAGGAAATATAGCGTTCATGTACCGCAGTCAATACTAGTTTACAGAACCTTAAATGTGAATTTCTAGCGATTTAGACTTTGAGAAGCCCCAAACGTCGCTACCGTAATTAATAGTGGATGAAACAAATGCATCAAACAATTGTGACGTTAGTTTCGGGTTAGTTTCATGCACTTTCAATATGGCAGTGAGAGCATTCATTGCCTTTAGAACGTTACCATAATATTATAGTGTATTTGTATTTAGACTAGAAGTACCCATATAGTTTAATGCTACATTTATCACCAAGTAGTTAAACTCATTTACTACTTCAATTACATTGCTCTCACATGTCCTTTGTTCAGCCCGTTTGCGAAATACAACAATTTCAGTTTTAGCTTCAATAACTTAAATATTCGTCTAGCATATTCAATGATAATTGTAAATCTTCTGGAAAAAAACCCATACCATCAGCAAACAAAAGTAAGATAATATAAATATGACTTAAATTAATTCTACAATTTTCACCTGTTTTGAATAAAAAGTTCCAGGTCTCCCTTATCAGTACCTTTTTTAACGAACCGTGAGAAAAAATGGCAAATTTATCTCCTATATCCCCATGCCTTAAGTCCACAGCTATATCAGAAATCAGAAAAACTATTGCATAGTATACACATGACTTCACGGACGGCTCCGTGCTTCTAATTATTCTTAACATGTTGCCATTTAAATCCAGATTATACAACTTGAACCATAATGCACGTATATATATAGAGAGAGAGAGCGAGAGAGTCGAAATAACGTTTCAAGTCAAAGAATGCGCAATTTAATTTATTGTTTTCGTTTAAAAGCTTTTCAATTTATGCCTGTAATACAAAAAAGCTTCCGTTGTTATAAATCCTTTTTTAAAACCAAATTGCATGTCTGATATATTATTATTCTAATTACACCATTTAGCTATGAGAGTTGGTTTAACATACAATTAAACAATCTTCCAAAAGTACTCAATAACGTTATTCCTATGTAGTTTTTAACATCATGTTGATCACCAGATGTATGTAGCTGTATAGTAAATCGTTTTGTCCATGCCTCAAGAAATATTCCTTAATCAAAAATCCTGTTAAAATATCAGTAATATGACCAGACAATATATCAATGTCCTCCATAAAGTACTCATTTAGTAGCTCATCTTTACCGCGAACTTGTCTACGCCTTAGCAATGCAGTACCTTACATAATACAACATATACAATTTGAATTAGCACATAATAGGCAATACTGATGTGTGCCACTTTAACTGGCCGCTTCCCATTATGGCATCTTGATTGTGAATCCTTTGTTTTTTTGTAATCCGATTTCTCTGCACAATGTTAGCAATACTAACGATATAGACTGCGCATTATTAAAACGAAAGTTGTACAAAATTACTTTATTTCGAAACTGTCCAATGATCTGTCTGGTAGAATATTTGTATTACCGAAGGACCGTCTATTTGCAAACAAGATCATCGAGAAGCATACATAGAACAGTGGCGCTTTTTACCTTTCACTTGCATTACATTTTCAGATTTAACGGGTGCCCAAGAATACCCAATAGTACGATTACGCGCCTGTTTAGTCGACACTCGTTGTCGTTTTTGAACAATAATGTTAAGTGCAGTCTTGTCAAAAACGCAGACAGTTACAAAAACAACTGTGTGTACCCCTGATAACCATAACTGATAACATCTGACATGTAACATGCTTCATATAATTATTGAGTGAAAACTGTATAATATGTGTTCATTTCAAGAAGCACACAATTGTTATTATTTTTAAACATGTTGGATCTGTCCTTTCGGAACACCGATCACACCAATGGTTACCCCTTGAAAGTTTCATTATCGACAGAATGCGCATTTGGACTCAAGCAGGGGAGCACACTTAGGCTTTAAACGTTGCACTCTCTTAACATTAAACACAATACTGAAATGGCTTGACTTGTTCAAGCGAAACTTCAAGATTTATGAATTTCGTGTAACAAAATATACTTTGATTAAAAGGCCTACTACATGACAGAGTTATTCTTTCTGTATGTAACAACGTATACTTTGATTAAAAGGCCTACTACATGACAGAGTTATCCTTTCTGTATGTAACAACGTATACTTTGATTAAAAGGCCTACTACATGACCGAGTTATCCTTTCTGTAATTATGTGTAGCCCTTTTTGTACAAAAGACCTTGATATATACCTGGAATACTACGTGGAAATAGATGTATAATTATAATAGTGTATTATATTATGCAATTTTTTATTATGCCTTTCTTTTTCCTTTCAATATATTTTAGTAGGTGTCGTGGGTTATCTGTTGAATAAATGTGAATAGCATGAACCTTCAACATGTTCAACGATTTATAGGTTTTTTATTGAACTTACGACCGTATATCAATTTAAAACTTATAGCTAGGGCTTATCGTGGTACATTGCTGTATATCCAGGATATTAGTTTACAGCGGATGGAAATAAGGTAGATTTCAGAATGCATACATACACATACCGAGCGTAGTTTAGCACGAGAGACCACTAGCGATATTACAATGTATGTATAGTACAAGTGAGAGAACACTAGCGATATTACAATGTATGTATAGTACAAATGAGAGAACACTAGCGATATTACAATGTGTGCATAGTACAAATGAGAGAACACTAGCGATATTACGATGTATCTATAGTACAAGTGAGAGAACACTAGCGATATTACAATGTATGTATAGTACAAATGAGTGAGAGAGGTAATTAAATATATTCAATATGCCAACTTACCAGAACACTAAGTCCATCGTTAGTTCATACATTGCAAAGGAGGAACAGCTATAAGAGACACACATAAAACAGCATACCTTAAAGTGTACCATTAAGGTATGCTGTTCGATGTGTGTCTCTCACGGCGATCTTATGGTAAGGAATAGGGGTCAACATTCACTTCAGCATGTTGACAATTTTAACTTCTGTTGCTGTGTATATCGTTTACAAACATGTAATTATCCTTTGTCTAGTTTTCATAAAAAACATTGAATTTTTATTGCACCATTTCTCTTTTAGTTTTGCTTAAATGCATGGTCAGTTGTTTAATTTTCAGGAAAAATGCATTTTTATTGTATCAATTATCTTTACTCTAATTGTTTGCTCATTATCAACAAATGAAAAATGCTGATTGGAATTGTCGCTCTTCGGTTCATTTATCTAAAATACCTTACATTTTATATTTCATCTAAAAGCTGTAATATGATATATATTCTCGATTCACTTCACATCGATCGCAAATGCTTTCCGCCTGTTGCATTACACTTGATCTGATATGCTTTACGCATTAACTAGTTTGGGGGTAAAAGCCGTATCGTACCGTACATTTCGTACTATAACGAAATCTAGCGGAAAGGGTGCTTTGGTACGGAGATTATCGAGGCTAATAGTAACTATGACGGCAAAGGATTTCTTTATATAGTTTATGATACAATTTGTCTTTAAATAGAGGTGTAACACTATTAAAACACTATACAAACTAGATGGCCATTACGTGGTCCGAGTATTAACTTTCATACCCCATCCAACCAAAACGGGGTTGGCTGGGATATGAAATAAAACCTTAATATCGGCTTAACAAGTTTGCATATTGTACAATTAAAGCATTGATCTGATATGCTTTACGGGTAATTTTCAACAGGTTATCACATTTTTCCAGTTAGAAATGTTTTTAAACGCGTTCTATTATCAAAATATCCGTTACAAAATCCAGATAATATAAGTTATCCCAATACTTAATGGAATTAAGGTTGGACCACGTGATAGTATATAAACTATTTTTTTCTTTGGCGAAACATTTAACGAGGTTAATAGTGGCTTTGAAGACAAATTATTTATTTATATAATTTAGGATGTGTCATCTAAATACAGACTCAACAATATTAAAGCTAAATGGTATATAAACACATTTTATTGGTGAAATATTACACAACTTACTGTATCGCAAATATGTAATGTTTATAATTTAGTTTACCATTTGCAGTATCATACAATACTAGTATAAGCATTATTTTATTTTAAAAATATTTCTTTTACATCGAGTGCGAAACAAGTTCTTGCAACCAGTGAAGTAATAAGAGGTGAATGGTCACCACTAATGGAGATATAGCGCAGCTGACTGAAATCTCGTATGGCTTCGAGAAGTGGAAGGAATTTCGATTAGCGGTAAACCTTCTGAACATCCGCCATTTTGTTTCTATCGTTGAAGTGCTCCGCTGCGTGAAATTGTAAAATATTTGACGTTTAAGATTAACAAGTCATCATACTTCGCAGAAAATGTTTGTTGTTATATTACTTATAGTTGATATTGACATTTTGGGTATTTTTACGTTATTTTACAGTGAATTGATTGATATAAAATGAATTTCATATACTGTTGGTCAGCCGTGTTGGTTGAAGTTTTGTTAAACAGAGATATGGAGATGGCGCAAATCCGTTATACATTTTTTTATTTTGGTTAATTCCACAAAAATAAACAGCTCGCTGTCGAGAACTATGATTGATGAATGTAGTGGTACATTTTTTATTATGCTAAACCCCTTAATTTTATCTAATAATTTGTCAAGAAGACTGCTTAGATATCGACCAAGCCAACGTCGATGAAATGCCATTCTACTGGACTTCGCTATACATTTTTTTGTTTTAGTTAATTCCTCGAAAATAAACAACTCTCTGTCAAGAAATATGATTAAAGAATGTAGTGGTCTACTTTTTATTATGCAACAACCTTAATTTTGTCTAATAATGTGTCTTAAAGACTGCATAGATATCGTCCAAAATGGCCATACATGCCGATACTAGCCAACGCCGATTAAATGCCATTTTGTTGGACTTTGCTATACATTTTTTGTTTTAGTTAATTTCTCAAAAAATAAACAGCTCGCTGTCAAGAAATATGATTGAAGAATGTAGTGGTACACTTTTTTATGCAAAAACCTTAATTGTATCTAACAATGTGTATTAAAGACTACAAAGATATCGACCGAATGGCCGATTCTAGCCAAAGCCGATCCTGTTGGAATCCGCTATACATATTTTAATTTTAGTTAATTCCTCGAATAAAAACAACTCGCTGTCGAGAAATATGATTTAAGAATGTAGTGGTACACTTTTTGTTTATGTAAACGCTTTAATTGTGTTTGAAAGACTCTTAGTCAACCGTTCATTGTTGGTGCTCTTTTGGGTAAATACATATCCTTTCCAAAGAATGTCAACGTTTAATGTCTGTATCAATTAAGCGCTTTTCAATGCCTTTCACCATAAGCGTCCTGGAGATGGTATGTTTTACTATAAGGTTTCATAGCTCAAAGGACCTACATAGATATACAGTCCACACTCAGTATCTCGAATTTCAAGTTACCGGAATTTTTTTTCGAGTTATCCGAAGTTCGAATTAAACGATTATGGCATACTTGTTTTTTTATTACCCCACCCACCTGTTTTACACTATGCATATACGTGTATATATTGCCGATATTTGCCGATTTTAATTAAATACATGATTTCTTCCTTCATATATGTTTATGAATATGTTTCTTTACAGTTATAATTCACATCTAATAGGAAGATGCAATTACATTAATTACTTACTGTTATTATCACGCTCAAACTTGAGACACACTCACTGTATGACCTGTATCGCAGAATTCTACTTTCGTTTTGTCAGTTTGTATATTCGGGCATTTCATGTTAAAGCAGTATAAGAAAACGTTTTGGTAATGAAGTAATTCAGCAAAATATTTATGATTTCGTAATTTATTAAAAACGGAGAAAGGCATATATATATATACAATGAAACAATGTTTTCAATATTGTCACAAATTCATTTCTATAACTAGACGTTTAGATTTACACAGACAGTATATCGATTATAAGAAATCATATTTAAACTAAACAATTTACAATATCCAGGTCTATAAGTCTATGATCTTTTGGTGTTTTCACTATCTACTCTCTTAAAAAACGACATAATCAATGATGTGGTTATCTATCTTAGGTTTTTGTTTTGGCACGCCTTGTTGCACTAGGCATTTTGGCGTGCTTTTCTTATGTTGATTATACATTCTATATTTCATAATTATTTTATACATAGGGGATTTATTTATTCATTCGTATTCGTTACTAGGCGGCAAGAGCTAAAAAAAGTTAAGTATTGTCTATGGCGGATTACTGTATGTATATTTACTATAGTTGTTTCTATTATATTAGGCCAGGGACACCAATGAGCTTCGTAGGTATATTACTTATTAAATTGCTGTCAACAATTGTCACCAAACAATGAATTTTGATGTCCGCTATGTATAATGAACCAAAGTCGGAATTGTGGCGAGCGAGCTATTATAATAAAATATATCCCACATCTCTAGAAGTTTAAAAATATTCGGTGTGTTATTTACATATATACATTGTCCATGATATGTCTGATCGTTGCTCCCGTTGTATAATTAATGTTTCTCAATAAAATATATCATATTTATTAAAAATAATAAAAACTAATAAAAATACCCAATGCCGTTTGTCGGGCACAACTCCTCAGCATTCAAGTCCTCTCTCTATGAGAGAGACCTTGGTCTGAGGAGGGTTGCTCGTCCACACAAAACCACGAGGAGGTCACACTGGGGAGGGCAACGGTCAAAGGAATAATAGACATTATGTGAGATATTGGAGCGAAACATAATTTGTATATACAAGGGATAAATCACAAATTGAGTTATGTATCTAAATATTGAAGGTTATTGTACATGAACATAAGTAGATTCTGTCTGTAAAAACATGTCAGGTAATTCCTATCAAAGGTCAACTAGACATTATATATATAAAAGTATGTGATTGGTCCTGGACCGTTGTGCCTGCGTTGTCATCTGACTCAAAAATCGCCCCAACGCGTCCACCGGATCAGTCCCATATCATAACTGTATTAATTTAGAAGTTTATAATAATCATATGAAGAATAACGTACGTCTCTGTGTTGACTACCACCCAGAGAGCCAGTACAACGACCGTCTAACCAGGTGGTAGTCAGTACTGAGTATGACCCAAATTAAGTCTACTATATAAGTAGACTATGTTATTCATACGAAGTTTATATATTATGTTGTTACTCTTATAGAAAGGGTTTACAATTTGGTACAATTATACTGAACGAACGAATTTAAATCAAACCATCAGTGGTTTCGAGCCCAGCAGACAAAACATACAAGCTAATCCACTGGGCCGTTCAACATTATAGTTTTAGTCTAAATCTAAAGGTTTATGCACTTATATTACTATTAGGATAGGGACCATGTCAGTTAAATCCTATCAATAGTCAGCTAAACATCTATAATAATCACTTCCTTGGCGCCGTGAGGTAGGGCAGTCCCCACACGCACTTAGTCGTGGCGCATTATATAAATAAGAGTATGTGATTGGTCCTGAACCGTTGTGCCTGCGTTGTCATCAGACTCAAAAATCGCCCCAACGCGTCCACCGGATCAGTCCCATATCCTATCTGTATCAAGTGTTCAATTGTAACTCGGCCACTTATATAAGGGGGTTTGGGTGGTATTTATTTAATTACAAGCAGATTAACTGTCTTTTGCTGATGATGATTATACACAGGATATTGCCATTACAGCGTGAATATATATGAAAGTATGGACAATATAGTCATAAATGCAAAAATATGTTAGATTTTTTTTTCGAAATGGGTGGCCTTAACATAATCACTAAGGGCGCTGAAAGTCAATTGCCTATGTTTTTTCTGTGGGTCGAGTAGATTATTTAGATTAAAGGGTATAGCGCTTTGTTGTAATTTTAACTTTAACTCTTCCCTTTTTATATCGAGCTGACTGCATTCAAGTAAAAAATATTCAGTGGTGTATGGGACACAACAGGAAGTACAATTTTTATCAAGATCTTTAATGATATGACTTCCTAAACTCGATGGTAATAAGTTGTATCCCATTCTGAGTCGTGTTATGGCTTTATTAAGGAGTTTATTATCAGAGAATAAGGCATGATTTCTGAAATTACAACTAAGTCTAGTAAACGTTTTAAATTTATTGGCTTGATTGGTTAAATAAGTGTTTAATTTTTCCTTTATTTTTTTACGAATGCCAGAATAAACTTCTGAAGGTCCGAAGGGAATATCCTTATCGATAGCAGGGTGATCTAGCCCTGCCTTGCAGGCAAGGTCGGCCTTTTCATTGCCTGCGATATTTACGTGGGCTGGACACCATTCCAAGTTAACTATGAGATTTAGGATATTACATTCATTGAGTAGAATTAAAATGTTAGAAATAAGGTCTGGTCTAGACTTACTTGTCCTATCTTTAATTGAAGTAATGCTAGAGAGGGAATCCGAGAAGATAACTGATTTGGGAGGTTTATTTTTGGATGATCCATTTAAGGGACTTGATTATTGCGATCCGCTCTGCAGTAAAAATAGAGAGTCCATCAGAAATTCTATTTATTTTAATAATACTTTTCGAGGGGATAACGAAGGCAGATGCCACACGCTCTGTGACAGGATCCTTAGATCCGTCAGTGTAAATGTTTATATAGGAACTATATTTATTGTCAATATGTTCATTAAAAACTTGTTTAATAAGTAAAGGGTTGTCTTGCTTTTTAATAATGTTTGTAATGGACATATCAACTTTTGGTAGGGCTAGAGTCCATGGTGGAATATCTCTAGGATTAAAGTCCGCTATATTTATATTGTCTATTTTATAATCCTGCGTTAAATTAAGTATTGTTGTGCCAAACGGTTTTGTTTTTTTGCGCAATTTTTTTTTGCAGTGTGTTGTTTTAAAGATCTCATTAACAGGATTAAATAATGTTCTCGTTTGGGTCCTGGCCCAGAAACGCAGCATCTGCTCCTCTCTATGTAAATGTCGTGGGAGAACTCCAGACTCGTGTTCTAGTAAATGTTTAGGTGTTGTATTCAGCGCTCCCAGTGCTATCCTTAATGCCTTATTTTGGATTATATCTAATTGTTGAAGAAGTGACGGTGCAGCACATGAATAGACGTGGGATCCATAGTCAATTTTAGATCTTATCAGGGTTTTATATAAAATAATTAGCGATCTTCTATCCGAGCCAAAATCTGTTCCTTGTAGCATACGTAACAAATTTAGATCTTTTTCACATTTGGCTATAAGATTATATATATGTGTATTAAAAGTTAATCGACGGTCCCAGATGAGACCTAAAAATGTAACACTTTTATTGAATATAATTTTGGTATCTCCTAAATGTAAATCTTAAGAAACCCTGTAAGAGTTACCAAAAATCATACCTACTGTTTTATTAGGAGAAAGTTTAAAACCCCATTTATTAGCCCAATCCCAAATTAAATTAAGCCCTTTTTGGGCTTTAATTTGTAGTTTATCAAGATTTTTCCCCTTAATCCAAGTGCTGCTATCGTCTGCAAATTGGCTAATTACCATTCCTGATTCTTTTATTATATCTGGCAAATCATTTATAAGTACATTAAAAGGAAGCGGGGAGATTAAAGATCCTTGAGGGGTGCCCCTCTCAAGAGTCTCCTCATCCGAAAGGGAGTCACCAACTTTTACAGTAATTTTCCTGTCCCGAAGAAATGATGTGGTTACATTAAACATTCGAATTTTATAGCAAAAAAAAGAAAATTGACAACTGCCACTCATTAATTAATTAGTTATACGTTTCGTCCATGTCAAATTAGTATAACTATTATAATTTTAACCCACGCGATGGCCATTGTTTTCAATTAGCGTAAACAAACTTCCTTGTTAACAAGCCTTAATGTAGCAGTACATGTAGGTACATCCCCATCCAGGTGTGGATAGTTAACAATGTCAAAGTTTAAAGTCCTGTCATATATTTAGTATGTATGTGATTAGTTGAAATCTAGAGATGAAAATAGACGAATGCTGCTATGGTATCCGAACTGCTGGCTTTATTATTTATTCAACGTGACCTGATTTAAAACAAGATTCAACATGGTGATATATTGAAAATAAGATTATTTTCTTAACTGCTTATACTTCTTATTTTATAGGAATCTCAATATTCTTCAAACATTTTTAATTTGTCATTCACCCGATTGTCATTAAATCACTGGCTAAATTAATGAAATCGATGCAAGTAAAACAAAACCATTCCGTCTGTGGACGGTCGCAAAATATGTTGCATGTAACTTTGAATTATAAACACAACATCTTAAACTGGATTAGCATGGATACACATGGTATCCACTTCATCGTCAAGTTTCTGTTATCAAGAAAACGACTGACTATTTAGCTAAGGACGACGTGCTTACCAGAAAAGTATAAATATTTGTAAGTTCTGTGAGAGAAACAAAGTTCTTAAATTCACATTTTAAATTATGGTTCTTTCTAGATCCATGCGACCGCCGTTTAAGTTTGTGAATAGGCAGTATGTGAAACACTTCATCTATATTACGATTATTTGAAATGTTTTCTTCCTTGTTAATGTTATTTAGACCAAATTGATAAGGCGTGTCTAATTGTTTCATCCATTTGAGCTCAACAATAAATCTGGCTTGTATATTTCATCCTTTGTAAACAGCTTTCTCAAATTCAACACATTCCACAAGACGAGTGCAAACATCATTTATAGAATACCCGAATCCGTAAGGTGAGTGTAAAGAAAGTTGTTAAATCATTTCGACTGTAGTAGCGACGAGTTTTGCGTATTGTTTATGCTCTTCACTACACTGAGGATGCTTTCAGGTTAAAACATGAACGATATCACTAGATGGTCATGATATGACTGCATGTATATTGATACTGCACTTTGTAACATTTGTTGTGGATTTGACATTGGACATTTGGATTTGACAGTGGACTTTTGTGACAAGTATTTACATGCACTAAACCTTTTATTCGACAGAAGGCGTGTAACAGTCATGACAAGTACATATATTAACGTGTGTCGGACTACCCGCGTTGTCGTTGTATGTGTCTTATGATTACGGTATAGTAATTACAAATAAATGTTCATGATTACATCGAAATAGTTTTGAAAAAGCTGTATCTGCATGTCGTTTCCGTAACCTGTATAACAACATGGAGAAGAAGAATGTATGCAAGTTCTCCTTAACGTTGTTTTCAAGTCCTTGTTTTATTACACTGCATAGTATACAAAGCTTGGATTCAATAACATATATATCAAACAATACCCAACACGTAGTACTATGCGATGGTAATATGTTTCAAAATATTCAAACATGTATACATAATGCTTTCTAAATATTAAGATATCTAGAAAAACTAACGGGACGCCGCAAATATTTAATAAGATTGCCTTGAGTCTCTTTATCAACACACTAATTGGTGTTTGAAATATTACACAGACACTTTTTCTGATATATTGCAATTGTTATAACAAATAACTCACCTGAATATCAATGATATATCACCATGATAGAATGGTCACTCATAATTACGGCATACGAACATGTGTTTTATCAATATTTTAAAATCAAAACCGACGAACACTTAAATAAATCTAAATGTAAAGTAATCGCCTGTAAGTGCATATCTTTAGTTAAAACTTATCGCGAGCACGTTACGTCATTTGTCTCGTCTGACATAGATAACATTATCTTAGGTTTATACAGCTAAAATCAGGTAGGAATGAGTGTTAAATGAACTATTTTAAAACAGATAAAAAAAAAAAAATATTAAAAATTCCTGAATTATTCTCCCCGAATAAAACTCGAGAGAGCCTATATCCGCCGCATTGTCCATCCCTTTGTCCCTTCCTTTTTTTCCGTACGTCTAATTTTTCTTGCCCAGATCATAACTTGACATATAATGTTTTACTATACTGCAACTTTGCGCACTGCCAGAGAAAATAGAGGGAAAGGGTAGAGTGCAAACCACATAACACAAATGTTATGCTGACAATAGTTATGGTGTATAAGGAAACTACTGATGGTATTTAAATTAAACTTGAAAGAAAGCTGGAGGACAAAGAGATGATTATTGTCCGGAGCATAACTTGAAAACCTTTAAAAGAACAGGAATAAACTAGGGATATTAGTAAAGGAAAAGAAGAGAAACAGCAGAGCGTAAAATTCATAACTCTAACCTCTTTTAAATTAGAGTTTGATCTTTGTAATTGTAAACTATAACTCTTCTCTGGAGCATAACTTGAACACTACTAATGTGACTGGAATGAAACTATGCACACTAGTAGAATGCAAACTAAGAGAGTGAAGAGCGCAAGCTATATGTGCATTTTTGTTTAAATTTGAGTTATTATCCTTTGCAATTTTATAATAATTATAATACTTGTCAGGAGCACCTTGTTAGTTTAAAAACTTATATAGGGCCTAGAATCTAATTAGGGACATTAATATAAAATTATACGGGAAAATACAGAGCACAAAACCCGTTCTGCTTTAAAATTAGAGTTATTGCCTTTCTAACATTTATGCTTATAATTCTTCTCCAAGCCTGACTTGAAAACTACGGATGGAACTGAACTGGAACATAAACAAGAGGTCAAAGATGGCCTACGGATGCTCTACTGGATAACATGACATGGATCTTTCTGACGGTGAGCGGGCAAGGCAATATGGCGTGAGGGCCAAAACTCTGATGGTTTTAGTCCAACATAGCTAGTTTTTTATGTTAACCATACCTTTTTCTATGACCCATATTACTTCATAAAAAAAACAAAAAAACAAGCAAGTGGTCTATTCACTCTGGTTCATGAGAAGAATTCCTTCAAAAGTATTTCTAGTATTAGTTACGGTGGCCATATTTATTGACGGATATGGAAAATGTATATAAATATAAGAATGGGCTATGAGATGGTTTAATCCAGTTTCAAAACAAGTGTGTTACTGGTTTTTGTAGCATGGTCGGTGACATTTCCTTTGATGAATGCAGAGCATTAAATCGTTTAATTTAGGGTAACTAAATGGGCGTGACTACACCGTACTACAACTACCGGATATTGGAATTTAGAGTAGGGTCACTATGACGTCACAGTGTTACTAAGTATACCATGCTACACAAAAGATAGAGTCTGTCTCAGCTCGTTGGTTATTTAAACACATCGATGGGCTACGCCCATCTCGGTGTTTAAATAAGCCAACTCGCTGGGACCAGACTCTATCTATTACATATCTATCGTTCTATATTTAGTAACCGCGGCCATATATGTTGAGTGAAAGTGACGCTTTTTATAAATCTGAGAAATGGTCGCAAAACTTTGCTTTTGGTGAAGTTTCAAACTAATTGGGTCATTGGTTCAAGATAAGTTTTTTTAAAGAGTATTTATTCTATTTTCAGTAACGGCGGCCATATTTGTTGACGGATCGGGAAGATTTTATACATCTGAGACAGGACCACGTAAAGCTCAACAACGCAAAACATGTGTACCATCTCTTTGCTTTGCAGTATAGGCTGTCAAATAGTGGTTTAATTTGTAGGTCCAACTTGCGATTGGCTAATTCGTTTATCGCTCTTCTGTATTTGAAATTAGGAACTCTCTGTTGCGCGGTAAATAAAGAAGTCGGTACTGTAAAATATTGTATCCATGCGCATACACCGCTCGGTTGGATTACTTCGTCTAATACAGCACAATACTATCATGCACTATAACTGAAGCAATGGCTCAATCATGCACTATAACTGAAGCAATGGCTCAAACATGGGGTAAATATACTGTACGAAGTCGCTTTGGCACCAGTGTCCTTTAAACACAATCACTGACGCCATTTTCTTTATTAAACATACCTGTCATTGATGTACGATTTTATAAAGAGCGTAACTTATACATGTACATATATTATTTCCTGACGTGTATTCTATATCATCCATGGTTGCACACATGGGGAAATACATTGATCACATTTAATATTTGTTTCTTAATAGGTATAGTGTACGATGTCGCTTATGTCAATACGTAATTGACAAGCACGCATGTCTTTATCTTCTGTCTTGGATTTATACGGATTATAAGATACCAGCATTATATGTTTAAACGATTGAGTATGTGTCTTATGTCGCATGCATTAACATACACTCCTTAAGTTTTGTTTACATCTATTCGAAACTCCAACTGGCAAATAAGGCGCGGTGTACATAATCTTTACGCCGTGTGTAAACCAGTTATCGTCAAGTATACGTAAATTGCATGTGTACAAAATATATGCGACATATTTTAAAATTAAATAAATAACTCAGTACGGATGTATCGGCCGCCCGTCGCACCGTTAGGTAGTGGAACATATTGGTCTGTGTATAGTACGGATGTAAAGGTCCACAATGTCACCGTATTGCGGTGGAACATATTGGTCTGTATATAGTACGACTGTAAGGACCACCCATCACACTGTTAGATAGTGGATAATATTGGTCTATGTATAGTACAGATGTATGGACCGCCCACCACACTGTTAGATAGTGAACATATTGGTCTGTGTAAGGTATGAATGTATGGGCCGCCAATCTCGATGGTAGATAGTTGACCATATTGGTCTGTGTAGAGTACGGATGCATGTGCCGCCCACCAAAATGGTAGGTACTGGAACACATTGGTCTGTGCATAGTACGGATGTATGGGCCGCCCACCACAATTTTAAGTAGTGGAACATATATGTATGTGTATATTACGGATGTATGGGCCGCCAATCACACTGGTAGGTAGTGGAACATATTGGTATTTGTATAGTACGTATATATCGGCCGCCAATCATACTGATAGGTAGTGGAACATATAGATATGTGTATAGTAATGCTTTATCTGCCGCCCATCACACTGGTAGGTACTGGAATATATTGGTCTGTGTATAATACGGATGTATGAGCCGCCCATCACACCGGTGCGTAGTGGAACATTTTGTTTTGTGTATAGTACAGACGTATGGGCTGCTCGCAACACTGGTAGGTAGTGGAACATAGTGGTCTGTGTATAATACGGTTTGTGGGCCGTTTATCACACTGGTAGGATGTGGAACATATTGGTATGTGAATAGTACGTATGTATGGCCCGCGCATCAGACTGTTAGGTAGTGGAACATATTGGTATGTGTAGAGTACGGATGTATCAGTCGCCCATTACACTGGTAGGTAGTGGAACATATATGTATGTGTATAGGACGGTGGTATAGGCCGCCACTCACAGTGGCAGGTAGTGGAACATGTTGGTATGTGTATAGTTCGGATGTATCGGCCACCTATCAAACTGGTAGGTAGTGGAACGTATTGATATGTGTATAGTGTGGATGTATGCGCTACCCATCAAACCGCTAGGCAGTGAAACATATTGGTATGTGTATAGTACGGATGTATGAGCAGCCCATCATACTGGTAGGTACTGGAAAATATTGGTATGTGTAGAGTACGGATGTATAGGCCGCTCATCACACTGGTAGGTAGTGGAACATATAGGTATGTGTATAGTACGGATATAGGGGCCGCCACTTACACTGGCAGGTAGTGGGAAATATTGGTATGTGTATAGTACGGATGTAGCGGCCGTCCATCACATTGGTAGGTAGTGGAACGTATTGGTATGTGTATTGCAGGATGTATCGGCCGCCCATCACACTAGTAGGTAGTGGAAGATATTGGTATGTGTATAGTACGGATGAATGGGCCGCCCATCACATTGGTAGATTGTGGAACATATTGGTATATGAATAGTACGTATGTATGGCCCGCGCATTACACTCTTAGATAGTGGAACATATTGGTCTGTGTAGAGTACGGATGTATCGGCCGCCCATCACACTGGTAGGTAGTGGAACATATAGGTATGTATATAGTACGGATATAGGGGCCGCCACTAATAAATACTGATAAAGGTGATCCAACACTGTCAGGTAGTGGAAAATATTGGTATGTGTATAGTACGGATGTAGCGGCCGCCCATCACATTGGTAGGTAGTGGAACATATTGATATGTGTATAGTACGGATGTATCGGCCGCCCATCACACTGGTGGGTAGTGGAACATATTGGTATGTGTATAGTACGGATGTATCGGCCGTCCATCACACTAGTAGGTAGTGGAACATATCCGTCTGTGTATAGTACGTATGTATCGGCCGGCCATCACACTGGTAGTTAGAGCAACATATTGGTCTATGTATGGTATTGCTGTATGAGCCGCCCATCACACTTGTAGGTACTGGAACATATAGGTATTTGTATAGTACGGATGTAAGGGCAGCCCTTTACACCGGTAGGTAGTGGAACATTTTTATTTGTGTATAGTACGGATGAATTGGCCGCCCATCACACTGATAGGCAGTGGAACGTATTGTTCGGTGTATAGTACATATGTATTTGCCGCCGAACACACTGGTAGGTACTGGAACATATTGGTATGTGTATAGCACGGATGAATGGGCCGCCCATCCAACAGTTTGGATCTGGAACATATTGGTCTGTGTATAGTACGGAACATATTGGTCTATAATACAGATGTATTGGCCGCCCATCACACTGTTAGGTACTGGAACATAGTGGTTTATGTATAGGACGGACGCATTGGCCCCCACCACACTGGTAGGTTCTGGGACATATTGGTCTGTATATAGTACGGATATATGGGCCGCCCACCACCCTGGTAGGCACTGGAACATATTGATCTGTGTATAGTACGAATGTATGGGCCGGGCCGCCCATCACACTGGTAGGCAGAGGAACATTTTGATCTGTGTATAGTACTGATGTATGGGCCGCCCATAACACTGATATGCAGTGGAATATTTTGGTATGTGTATAGTACGGATGTAGGCCTGCCAATCAGACTGTTAGGCAGTGGAACATTTCGGACTGTGTATAGTACGGATGTATGGACCGCCCATCACACTTTTAGGTAGTGGAACATTTTGGTCTGTGTATAGTACGGATGTATGGACCGCCCATCACATTGGTAGTTAGTGTAACCGTTTGGTCTGTGTATAGTAAGGATGTATGGGCAGCCCACCACATCGGTAGGTACTGGAACATCTTGGGATGTATATAGTATGGATGCATAGTTCGCCTAAGAACATTAAAATACAAATATTTTCCAGAATTCTGTATTTTGTCGAACGAAGTGACGCAATTACAATCCATTCAATGACGCTTTGGTATATCGGGTGAAGTAAGATGAATTTGCCAGTAATTAATAATAAGTATTCTCCTATAGGTGTGGGTATCCGCTGTGACTCTTATTTCATCTTTAAATTTAATATGTGTTTCTTTATGCTCAAGATGTTTACCAAACACGGTTTGACATCATGCATTTAAATATGTGGCCTCACGTGTTTTTGTAACTGTTATCGTAACTGTCGTATTCTTTCAGTGGGTCTTCGTGCTAGGACCTAGTATTTGCAATAACCCCAGCTGGATAAATAATGGCATTAAACAGACATCACAAGCTTTTTAAAAAAAAAAATACCCAATTATTACGTATACCTGGGGTGCACTTCATACTGACATTCCTGTACTGGTGTAATCATCGTGTAGTTTGCTTTTCATGTTCTTATGTTAATAGTGCAGGTGTTTAAAGTTGTTTAAGTGTTTTAAAATACCGATACAAATAATCTGTCATTTGTTTTAAAATTTGATAACACCGAATTAAAATATCTCCGTTATCGAGAACGCTACAACCCAGATAATATATAGTTCACATCGAACAAACCATGACCAAGCTGACAGATCACGTTCATGTATGGAAGATAACGGGTTGACAGATTGAACAATGTTTAAGGTGTTTATTTTGATTTTGTTCATTTTTTTTTAATTCAGGTGCAAAGTTAAAGAGACTGTAGGCAAGAGTGGATGGCGTCAATCCGAATTAAATGAAACAGCATTTAGCAGTCTCATATAAAACAGCATTCATCAGTCTCATATAAAACAGCATTCATCAGTCTCGTATAAAACAGCATTCATCAGTCTCATTTAAAACAGCATTCATCAGTCTCATATAAAACAACATTAATCAGTCTCATATAAACAGCATTCATCAGTCTCATATAAAACAGCATTCATCAGTCCAATATAAAACAGCATTCATTAGTCTCATATAAACAGCATTCATCAGTCTCGTATAAAACAGCATTCATCAGTCTCATATAAAACAGCATTCATCAGTCTAATATAAAACAGCATTCATCAGTCTCATATAAAACAGCATTCATCAGTCTCATATAAAACAGCATTCATCAGTCTCATATAAAACAGCATTCATCAGTCTAATATAAAACAGCATTCATCAGTCTCATATAAAACAGCATTCATCAGTCTCATATAAACAGCATTCCTCAGTCTCATATAAACAGCATTCATCAGTCTCGTATAAATGCATTCATCAGTCTCATATAAACAGCATTCATCAGTCTCATATAAAACAGCATTCATCAGTCTCATATAAACAGCATTCATCAGTCTCATATAAAACAGCATTCATCAGTCTCATATAAAACAGCATTCATCAGTCTCATATAAACAGCATACATCAGTCTCTTATAAATGCATTAATCAGTCTCATATAAACAGCATTCATCAGTCTCATATAAATGCATATAAAATACTCAACATGAAATCTCTTTCACAGCAACACAAAAACAAATCTGCGATAAAAGGTACACTGTTCGTACACATAGGGATAAAAACAGTTTGTCTATAAACGGTAGTTCCATGCCTGACGAAAATGTTATCTAATGGAAAAATAATTGCGTCATACGATTAACGTGATTGGCAAGTCTATACAATGTACTTGCGAAAGTTTTTGATTGAGAGCAATACGTTTGTCTTTGATTAGGTGATTTGGTAAGGTTTATATAGTGTTTAAAAACATAAGTACTTACAGATGTTTATTGCATATTTTTATCAAGAACAAATCATGATTTTTTTAAATTTAATTCCAGAGTTGTCATAAACTTTAGCACAATATCGTTTAACGTAAGTCAATCAGTTAAACGTGTGTAGATGCTTGTAGTGGTGCAGGCACTAGAATAAGAAATACATTTAACAAAAATGTTCGTTATATTAAATGAGTGTATAGATATGTTGACATATCATTAACATATTCCCGACAGTAGCTAGTCACTCTTTTATGGTATATACAAGCGCTCAATGTGTATTAGAAACGAGTACAATAGACTGCATCAAGTTTCGATATATGATATAAACTTTTTTCTGAAAGGCACTGAAGACATACACATGTAGACAATACTATGTCTACACAGTAGTCGGACTATTCTGACAGTTTGTTGTATTAGCCCTATTATTATTGTTCTGATTATACAGATTATTTAACATAAATCAACGTATAAAAAATGTTAAAACAAGTGTTAATGTTTGATTGTCTTCACATTTATTTATTTCAGATCCACCAAATACGTACGATTTTTCAATATACCACACTCCATTGATTATAGCTTCCCACAGTATAATTTGAGACTCCACTGTGTTTTATTGGCCCTGATCATGAAGTGTTACGTAACACACTATCCCCCTTCTAATTACATGCTGAGTTCTGGTGGATGGCTAGGGGATATTTTCTGCACATACATTCTGGGCCTTTAAATAAACAAAAAACTGAATTCATACAATTTTAGGAATGTTTGAACAATGTCACATACAGTTCTGAAAGAAATAACTGAAATATCGTGTTTATCAGTAACTGAATCTTCAAATTTTCTTTTTATAAGAGACATATCTTTTGATCAACTAGTCTATTTTCATGCCCCAGAAGGGAGGTATGCATATAGTATTCGCAACGTCCGTTTGACCGTTCGTTCGTTCTCCGTCCAAAACAATCATGTCTCAGCCATAACTTTGAAAGAGATTTCCACGAAAATTCACACAAATGTTTACCACAATATGAAGGTTTGTCGTGTGCAGGAATCGGGTCCCCACCACAAAGCTCAATGTCACATTTAGAGGTATAATATCAAATGAATCTAAACTGTTGGTTGTGGGGTGGTTTGGGTGGGGAGGTGGATATCAATGCCAAGTTAGTTGACTCCTAAGATTACATAAATTATACAAATTATCAGTTACACTATGTATGGCTTTACATATCCAACATGCAGGTCGGATGGTATTGCTAGTCAATGCGACAGTTGGCCTAATCACGAACTCAAATGATTTTAAGAAGTATATAATGCACTAGTCAAACTGATAATAATTGTATGATATGGAAACAAACAAGAGTTCTGCTAAAAAACGTAACCAATCTGCAAATAGCTAATACATGTAAGCCTTTCGGACGGTTGTGTTTAATTGACAGGATGGTGTTATGTTGCCTGGAAAGTAACTGCTGACACCTCGTGTCATTTACCTTTGATGAATTGCACGAAATAGCATGTTTGCGAGAAATATTCCTAAGTGTCAATTCGGTATAAATATGGGTCCGTCATGCAATCAGCCAATCACTGCTCCAAACTATTAGGAACCGATGCCATGCAGTACTGATACATCACAAATACATTATCTGTTAAAAACGCATAATAACAAAGATGCAATCGTTCAGACGTTATGTCTAAATGCTGCAAGAAATATATGCACGTGCAAGATTCAATGTATATCTGGATGTTAGGATATCGAGTTATGCCTTCCATAGCGAGCATTTCAAAATAACAAGTTCACATATCGCGTTAAACATGTACTTACGAAATTAGCAAGAACAATCGAATCTACACAGTAATGATAGCCGTATGTCTCCAGAAGGATATGTAGAATAACATCAGTGACGTTAATGTACCGGTACAAGTTTACACGTGTTAATGCGTTGAATTTAAATTGCACTGACATAACGTACACACTAGCAACATCAATGGCAGATTTATTAGGATATACGCAGTGATAATAATTTTCACTTCTCCCCACCCCACTAGCACCGACTTAAGCGGTATTCTACTTTAAAGCCACATGGTTTGGGAATGATGATCTCAAAGGCCAGTAAATATTATAACGATACTGATTTGTAGTCGACTGACTTTGTACAGCCGCCACTGAAACCAAAACAAGCGATAGTGTGTATGTGAATCATACTGAAAAAGGGATCGCTTGGAAACAGCAATCAAAACAAGAGAGAAAAGCAGTGCTTTATTGAGTCTGTTCATGAGCGGTAATATAATGTTCAACACCTCTCACAACCTCTATGCTGGTTTAAGCGGTATTCTACTTTAAAGCCACACATAATGGCTTTGAAGATTCCAAAGAACTATTAAGTAATTCCACGACCGATTTGAAGTCGGGGCGACATTTTACAGCCGCCACACAGCACTAAACAGACTGTAGAGTGAATTTCAATACATATTGAGTAGGGGATTCTTTGAAACAACGAACAATAAACAAGAAGGAAAAGTAGCAGACTCGGTTTTAAGTTCATGAGACGTAGTATATAGTGCACAATCTCTCATGCCTACAAGCACAGCATTAAGCGATATTCTACGTTAAAGCAAGAAAGCCACACAGATTGGATATTATGATACCAAAGGCCTGCTAAGTTATAACACAACTGATCTGTATTCGTGGTGACTTTTTTTATGGCCGCCACACGCACTTTATAAGCGCTAAAGGTACTGAAAGGGGGATCCGTTGGAAAACACAACCAAAAAACAAAGAAAACTAGCAGACTCGGTTTTATTGAGTCTGTTCGTGAGAAATACGTAATATAAATCTATAAAACAAGCATCCAGAACGAAGAGCAAAACGCAATGTACTTTCTTTTACTTGATAACCCTTGAACTGATTTGAATTTAATACATTTATGGAATTCATTGCAGTCACATATTACTATGAGATGACCCGTAGTTCTAACACGTTCACTACCGTGAGCACTTCGGAAATCTCTAGCACATTACACAGCATAAAATTCATTCACAGGTGACTCATTCATGTTTGTATTGTGGTGTCACGTGCTTCATTACCAATGATTAGTTTAACATACACATGTTATTGCTTTTAGCTTCCGCTAAAGGTAAAGTTATGGAAATACTGTATATTCAATTGTTGTCATTAACAATGAACCGGTTCACGTAATAAAACAAAGTATTATTACACACACATATTTATTTCCATAATAAAAAGTCAATACATTGTTAAGTATACACCTGAAATGGAAATAAAGAAGATAAATGTATGACCATTTGTCTCGGAAAATGTCAGAAATTAACGAAATGTTAATGTCTTCCAGAATAGGAGTAAAGGAAAAGTGATTATGAAAAGAGTTTTATTTTGATAGATTGAAGCGTTTGCCTAGACTAACATCCCATGCTGCCTAATACAACGTAACTAATTTTCACTTCGAATTGATAGTATCCTCGTTTTGTGCAGGACACGGCCATTTTGTAACAATGACAGTCGTGTTGCATTTTTTGCATTCGTTATGGTTCCAGTATGTGAAACGCCATTTTTAAATAACCTTGGAAAATACTATTACGCAATTATTAAGCAATTTCAGATCCACTGTTGGATACTGCAATACTTTCAAACATGTCACAAATTGATTCATTATATCTCAATTGAAAATGTCAGTCTGTGATTAGTGTGGCATCAGTCACTAGTAGTTTAAAAGCGATAATTGTTCATTTTTTTCGGAATATTAAAACACGATTACATTCCCGAGAGGAGCAAAAGGAAATTGTTAACCTTTGAGATATAATGTATTTCTCTGCTTCGTCTATGTCGACATTTGTTTTCTCAGGTTGAACATTTCCAGTACCGTCTTTACACATGTGGAGCTCATGCAACTGTACAATGTGTCCCTACCGTGATTAGGTAATCGAAATAGGCCAGTGTATTAAAGATAGTTATATCTTGTGCATGTTTCCCAGATTATATGACACAGAATTTACATGCATTGTTAATAGTGGAGACCATCGCTATAACGTGTTCAGATAATGCAGGTTAGGGTAGTGTGGAAGTTATAGATTTTGATAAGTAAAATTAATGTAATACTATATATCAGATTGTGTTATTTCTCTCCTGCAAATCGGTCATAAATTACTGTGTTATAATCTAACCTCTGCTTCATCAATAATAGCATCTATGATATATATATAATAAAATAAAAATATATATTTTAAAATGACAATCCAGATCGCCACGCGTTGAGTCTATCGGTCATTCAAAAGGGTCAATTAAGAGTCAACATGCAATAAAACTCGAGGATCTCTTACACCATTAAATTGACAATGATTTTGCCTTCAAATTGCACTCGGTCTGAAGGTATCCTACGCCTCAATTTATCGTTAAACTTGTAATTAGAACAATGGATGCGAATTATACTAATGTCTCTAATCGGTGTAATGCAACGCAAATTCGGGCATTGCGATTTTCGACGCTGCACTAAATCCATTGAATACAATTAAGTAAAGCGATAATGTAGATTGTATAGTTTCCATATAACGTTAATCTTAAAGTCGCCAATCTCAGAAAAGAAGTTTGAAGATGCATTGATTCTACATTATCTTACCCTTTACATTCTAATGAAATAATTTGAAATAAATTAGCACAGTATTTAGTTAAACGGTTTCATGTAGAATGCTTTCTCCCCGCTTGTCTTTTCCTTACGTACATTAGCACGTTGGAGACTTAGCAGTTGTTCAAGGTCTCATCAACACCATTACAGCTTATTTAGAGCCGTCCCAGAGATAAAGGTAGGACATATACCACATATGAATCTGTAAACCTGCTCGGATCATACCCATGAATAGATGTCTATGGTTCGATCCACGGGACCGCTCGGTTTATGTTCCCATCCGAAAAACAAATGAAATGTGTCTTACCCAAGAACATACAGACGAAACTCTGTGTCGCAAATGAGACTTGAACACGGAAGTTCTAGTCCATCGTGCTATTCACTTGGCCAAGACAGTCCACCTGTATGATAGATGATAATAATCAATTCGATAGATTAAGTATTACAGAGTATAGGGCATGGTTCTCATATTCTACTCTTTTTAAATAACACAGTATCTAATATTGAATACATTAAACCGGATACACGATATCATTGTTAATATGACACGCAATTAATAAATAATGATATAAATGGGAAGCTTTTGTCAAAATATGTCCACGAATTAACTTGAAGAGTTTGCACTTTCACGATAAATATATAAAAATAGTACCTTAATTGTGAATGTTGCTATATTTTAATAAAAGTTGAGTTTCCATCCATGGAAACACTATTCCATTTTAATTACATTGATATCTTGTCAAATGATCATGTTATATTTACTGTTCATATTATATTTACTGATCAAGATATTCTTCATTTGAAAATGTGTATATTAATCTTTTGTGCAACTCATTACGACATCAAATAACACAATTAATACAGGATGGGACCGTTATAAGCATGTAGAACATATGAACTACTTGTATGTCTTGACGGGAATTCAAGAAACCATGCTAAGACTTGCAGACTAATACTTATAGGACGGTAGACTTGGATGTTTGTCTTTAATCTTGTCTTGTCGTACCCTTAACAGTGTGTTCTCCTGCTGTTCTAGCTATTGCGATGTCACTGAGTAGCTACTTTGAGGCTTTCTAGAGTTTTTTTTTAAAAGATTATATCTATATACATGATCATTTAAATTGTTGTTATTATTGTTAAACATGTTTTAAAAAAGGCATAGCCTCTCACTTCGATGTAGTACATGGGTTAATGTCCGTCTTTTTCACTTACGTAAACAACTGTTAAAAGTCGAAACAGCTGAGAAATACGATACGTTAAATGGAACTTAAATTTAGATGAAGTGAACTTGTCACAACGTTACAAATTATGTGCTTAAGCAATCCAAGATGGTGGCAATTTTATTTATGTATCCGACTGTGGCATGCACAGTGTCATACCTAATCATAATGCCATAACGTTAAGTAATCTGCATGGTTGTAAAGTGTTAGTGTACACGTTTCTTGAGGAATATGCATAGAGGTAATTTACTATATGTCATTCGTACAGATCCCTTGTATAACACTGCTTCAATAATTCAAAGCTACACACAACATGTTGACAAGGAGACTGATCACGTCAGGAATTTTCCAAAATGCTATATCTTAATAAAAGTGTTGATTTCATTGACATGCCTAGTATTTTACGAGATAATCATGTAGTTATTCTATCCCTAAATATTTCAAAAGTATAAAGCACCTATTAGAAATATTAGTTTCAACTACAACAAAATAGTTTCTGACCTTGCTATAGTAAATAACACTCCTAAGGCATGTGAATGTAACTCATCAACATTTTGCTATACTCCAGCAGGTCATGTTATCACTGGTAATTTTGATATTGTTGATCAACGTATTCGGCATATATAGTATCGATTACCTTCAAATATCGATGTTAATCCCTGTCGTGCACATATCGCCCAATTCATTGAGGATTTGCATATCAAATGGTGTCGTAGAGAACATGCGGACCCAAACTCTCTTTCTACTCGCATAAAGTCAATTTTTAATTCATAGATACACGTATTAACTTTTATAATGCTAACGCCTCTTTACTTCCTTCGAAACCTAGGTTTTCCTTTCGTAATATAAAATCCGGAGTTCAAGAAGTTCATAATACATTTGATTTAATTCCTGCTGATAAAGCAACTATTATTGTTTTAAGCCTACATTACGTCAATGTTTTATCTCTGTAACTCGGTAGCACTAATTCGTATACTCCAGTTCAATCTACTGAAGATGATGTTTCCACACATATCACTCGGTGCAATACTTTCACGGCTGGGTTAGACGAAAAGCATAACAAACTGCCAACTATGTTCTGGATTCCTAAATTGTATAAACATTCGTTTAAGGCCCGCTTTAATTCGAATTATAGTGTCTACACCACCACAAACATCCCCAAACTTTTAACTTCTTGTATTACTGCCGTTAAAGATCACGGTAAAACATATCGCGCCAAAACTTATGAAAACTTTGGGATTAATTTGGTTTGGTCTATGAAATATTCAAGAAACGTTCTTGATAAAATGTGTAATAAACATCAAGTCTCATCTATAAGCACTTATGACTTCCCTACACTATATACAACCTTACCACATTACCTTACCAAAGACGAGCTTATTGCTCTTATTCGAAAAACATTCGCTCAGGAAAATACTACATGTTTGGCTTGTAATCATATTAAAGCGTTTTTTACTAACGGCAGTTTAGAAAATTACCCTATTTGGCCAAGAAGTTTGTGAAGCACTCATCTGTCCGATCTTTTTATATTTCTTTTCCTATTAGATAATATTTTACATAGGTACGAACGGTGTACCCCTTGTCGCAGATTTGAATTTATATTGTTGAGTCTTTCACCAGATACCCAGGCAGATGTTATTCAAGCCTTTAATGACACCTCGCGGTATCTGGATGACATATTGGACATTGGCAACATTTTCTTTTCTTAATAATATGCACCTTACATATAGGAACACAACTTATATTTCTGATAATATCGCGTCCTTTCTCGATTTATATCTCTCCATTGAGAATGGCGAAATAATTAGCAACATAAATGACAAGAGAGATGATTTTAATTTTGATATTATTAACTATCCTCATTTAGGTTGGGATGTTCCTCGAACAACTTCTTATGGGATCTATGCGTCTCAACTTATTCGTTTTTCTGGGGCTTGTAATCGAGTTGAGGACTTTAATATTCTTAATCTTTGTATAACTAAAATGCTGCACAATTTTCTTATCGTAACCCTGATCTTCTTTCCAAATATAAAAGTAATTTATGAACTCTTCTGCGACAAGGACTATCACAACCTGAATTCTATGTTGAAGTGATTTACAAACATCGTATGATCCTTGGTCATGATCACTTTCATACTATCTTTGAACTTGTTAAAAGGTTTATCAAAATATAGTATGACACTATCATTTTGCAACGTACTGCATGCATGGTGGTGGACCCATTTACAGTTCGCCGCTATGCTTTCCTCTTTAATTGTGCGATAGGCGGACAGGCTGTGGACCCTATGATGACGTCTCCCTTAAGCCCAAAAGGACGGTGACGTTTGATGTTTGTCTGCATTCGTGTCATGTCGTGCCCTCGATGATTTGTTCTCTTGTTGCTCTGGCTTTCGCCAAGTCACTGATTACCTTCTTTGTGGCTTTCTACGCTATTGTTTGGTATGCCCCGCCAAGAAAGTGATGCGGGCTTATAGTGTTACATTTGTCCGTCCTGACGTACGTCACTCGTCCGTACGTCCCGTTTTAACATTCAAGTTTATTAGAAGTCAATTTCTCAAATACTAAAAATCGTACAGTTTTCAAACTTCATACCCACTTACATCTATACGGCAGCAATATGTTCCTACCCATATCATGTTAATATAAATGAACTTGGCCTACTTTTTACACTTTGTTAATTTACATTGAAGTTTCACATTCATGTTCTGTTATTAACTCAGTTGCTCAGATACCAAAAGCCATACAGTTTCCAAACTTCATACACAATTATATCTGTATACCAGCAATATGTTCCTACCCAAATTATGTCAATATAAATGAACTTGACCTACTTTTTGCACTTAATTTATATCAAAGTTTTTCATTCATGTTGTTTACATCAACGTCTTTTGTTAAGTCCATTTCTCAAACACCAGATGTCTTAGAGCTTTCGAACTTTACAAATGTTGATAACTACATGACAGCGATATGTTCCAATGAAAATATAAAGTACCTTGACCTACCTAGTTTTACGTTCAAGTTTTTTTTATTAACTCAGTTTCTCAGATATAGCTATACAGTTTACAACCTTCATACACACTTACATGTGTATGACAACACACTTACATGTGTATGACAGCAATAAGTTCCTACCCAAATCAGGTCAATATAAATATGACCTTGACCTACTTTTTACATTTTCTTAATTTACATTAAAGGTTTACATTTATGTGTTTTATTATGTCCATTACTCTGATACCAGAAACAGTACAACTTTTAAACTGCATACACGCTGACATATATATGACAGCATTATATTCATACCCAAATCAGGTCAATATAAATGACCTTGACCTACTTGTTAAACTTTGTTAATTTACATTAAAATATTACATTAACATATTCATTGACGTTTTTAGATCACCTGAGCCGAAGGCTAAATGTGATCTATTGGAATCACTCTTTATCCGTTCTTAACTTTTGCTTCAAACGACTTCTGCTCAGAAATCGCTTGGCCAATTTTGACCAAACTTCTTACGGATGATTCCTAGGAGAATGTTTTTTAGATATGTTAAAATTAGGTCAGCGCGACCTCCAAGACGGCCGTCATTAGTATATACATTTGAAACATTAAAACATATTTTTCTCACGAACCGCTTGACAGATTTCGACAGTTTTTCTTTTAAAATGATCGTCAATGCCTAGACTATCAAGTTTTTTGCACATAAATTCCCCAGGATAAAAAATAGTCGTGCCCCGGGGGTCCAAGATTTGTATATTAAAATGTTGCATGTTTTTCATAGACTTTTATAGGACGAAACTTTAAAACATCTTCTTTTCTGAAACCACAAGACACATAGCTCTCATATATTACAAGTGGTCCTCTACCGAGTTTGTTCAAATGGTGACCCTGAGGTCAAATTTGGCCCCGTCCCAGGCGTCACAGTTTTACATAGGAAAACAAATTAAAATATTCTTCTCTGAGACTACAAGAGCCAGAGGTTTAATAGTTTGCATTTACTATAAACGTATGGTCCTTTTCCAAGTTTGTTTCAATGGTGACACTGGAGTTAAATTTGGCCACGTCCCGGGCGTCACAGTTTTACATGGGTTTATATAGTAAACAAAACATCTTCGTCTCTGAAACTACGAGAGCCAGAGGTTTAATATTTTGCATTTACTATGAGTTTATGATCCTTTATCAAGTTTATGTTTATGACCCTGTGCTCACATTTGGACCTTCCCCAGGGCTCACATGTTTTACATAGACTTGTATATGAAAACTTTTAAAAATCTTCTTCTCCGAAACCACAAGACACACAACTCTCATATATTACATATGGTAGTGCCACAGGGGTTACACTCTAGCCCCTACATTTTGTATTTGATCTTGATCAAACATTGTCGGTGTATTTATATCAATGTTGCTAACACAAAAGAGGCCACATTTCTTGAAAAATATTTACCAAACTTGCACAGATTGTATATGACCATAAGATTTTGAAGAAGTTCGATAATGGGCCATTACTTAGGGACATCTTGGTCCTCTTGTTCATTAAGTCAATTACTTACATACCAAAAGCCCTACAGTATTCACACGTCTTACGCACTTACATATACATGGCACCATTATGTTCCTACTCGCATCAGGTCCATATAACTTGACTTTTAATATTACACTTAACATTTTGTTACTCCATTTTGTAAGCAACCGATATCACTTTAGCGGGGCATTCGTGTCCCTTGGACACATTTTTCAGTTTGTATTTATATATACACGAGCATCTTTGTGTTTTACTTATATTGCCTATTAATGCTGCCATTTTGGTTAGAGAATAGTTCATTGCACCCTATAACCTGGTTCAAACCCCAGCGGCCTTTTTCGCCAATGACCATTCCAAGGCGGTAGCCCTATTGTCAACCCTTTTGTGTGTGTGATCATTTATTTGACCTTTTATTCATATTCAAGATATTGTTTGTTTATGTGTGTGTTGGTGGTAGACTGTCGTCGTTGAATGCTACTTTTCCTGTTCGATTTTATATCTATATTAGCTTAGGACTCGGTTCGTCAGAATGTAAAGGCAGTCGTCTAAGTTCGATGTTGTTTTCTTGATTTTCTTTTATAATTTCGTTTAAACATATTTAATTTGTAGGTTAGGGGTAAAAACAGAATCGTACCGTACATTCGGAGACATGGCGGATAAAGCAGGTGCCTGGTACCGAAAGTAGTAATGAATAGGTTATGTTACGTGTAAAATGTAACAAGGAAGGAAGTAAGAAGAACAGTAGCAACTATTTTATAAATATAATAAACAATGTATTTAAATACCACAATGAAAGAAAATCACTTGAAAAAGAAATACACAAATTGAATTCAGTATTCCTTTAAATACGATGTATGAATACAGTCCAAATAATATTAACAAGTGTAATTTTAATCTACTTTTAATCAAAGTTGTAAAGTGTCAATTTAATCCAATTTCACTTCAAGTCTTTCAAGGTTTATTAGTTCCTTATAGTCCAAATGTCCAAATAATTAAATAATAAAATGTCACTAGACATGCTAGATGAGCACAATAATGTTTTATCCTCTCAACATATATATTAATTCATAGCATCCAATACTTTTGGAAATTCTGAATTAAAATGATGCACCAAATACTCCACTAGGAAACTAATACTGAAAATCCCACAAGTTGTACTACGGTCAGCTTTATACACCAACATGGAACATTCTAGATTAAATAATGTTCTGTTACAATCTACATATCTCAGTATGCAAACATAACTTTATAAATAACTAGAATTTTTACCTAAAATAGTACACAATAGTACACAATCCAGCTTTTTGTATGTGTTATTCAGAGAAACAATCTGACAGCTGGATCAATAAAATGAACACTTATAAGCATACGCACATATCTTCAATAATATATTGATAATTAAATACAGTAACATTATATTTCATAGAAAATCAGCAAATCTCAACTGATTATATCTTTGTTATAAAATTGGTTGATGAAATAAATTGGGTGTAGCATTTTTGGAATTATTAGCATTCGTTTTGACCTGAACATTTTCAATTTTCATTTTTTGCAAAGTAGCAACTGCATCTTAAAATCGATCTCCTCTTTCCATCATTGTTTTGTTTTTGTTCGTAAACAAAACAGTTAACATCGCCAAATGTTCCGCCACAGTTTAATTAAGTAAGTTCAACAGGTGTATCTGATGTTGAATCATTCGGCCAAGTTGTTTAAGTCCATGGATAATTACACTTCTCGAAACAGTTTCAAAAACAAACAATTCTGGTATTATTCTCGTCCAGTTCTGATGTCCAATTCTCGTCATAGGTGGTGGCAACATTGAAACTGTTCAAGGGTTATGTATTTACCAATACGTAACTTGGGTATACTTCAACGAGCATAATCTACCCGAATTGTGTAAGTGTGCCCTGTAGACAACATTTCTCCATACTTGTTATTGTGATGAGTCTAATCGATTTTTAGATGATAAATAGCACTTGTCCTTGTTAAACGGTGGTAGACTACATTTCGGCGTATCATAGTTTTAAGATAACCTTAAGTACAATCAGCCGATGTTACTTCCAGCTGAGTTTTAAGACACTAAAATCTATTTCTGATATAATTATATTTGAGTAGGCGTCGTGGGTTATCTGTTGAATCAATATGAATAGCATGAACGTTCAACGATGTATACGTTGTTTATTGAACTTACGACCTTATATCAGTTTAAAATTGATAGCTAGGGCATATCGCGGTACATTGCTTTATATCCGGGACGTTACTTTACAGCATGTGAAAATTGAGGTCGTGTTTAGTATGCATACATACATACAGAGAGGGTAGTTTGTCATCTGAGAACACTATCATTATTAATATGTAAATGACAAGTGAGTAATTAATTATGCCAACTAACCAGATCACTAAGTCCATCATTAGTTCGTAATACGTTGCAAATGAATAACAGTTAAAGCGACACACATCGAACAGCATACCTTATATTATACACACGGCGATCTTAATGAAGTGCATCTGGGTCAAAATGCAATTCCGCATGTTGACAATTTAACTTATGTTGCTGTACATTTCGTTTGCACACATGTGGTTTTCTTTTATTTAATTCTCATCAACGCATTGAATTTTGATTGTACCATTTTCTACGGAAGCATATTCGTGCCTCGTCTTGTTGGGTTATCCGTTGAAATGGTTCTTTATTTTACAATAAATCGATTTAGTGAACTTGACATTTTTTTCATTTCTTTATATCGCTTTGATACAAAACAAATACCAATATGTCAATATAAAGGTACTCGAGGCAATGAGTATTATCAGTATTATACGAGATATTTATCTGATATACACGAGATATTTATCTGATATACGCGAGATATTTATCTGATATACACGAGATATTTATCTGATATACACGAGATATTTATTTCAAGCTGTGTACAGTTTGTCGATTATATGATATAAATATGTCGATTTAAAATCTAGAAAAATTATAAAACAATTCGAGTTAACGTCATGTTTTAATTAAATCAAATTTACACCGGAATGATCAGACTCGGTCGTCCGGCCTGCTTCTGATTTCTTTGCTACGCTATGTTACGTATATTCTAGTCTAGGGCAGTTTGTTTGTTTGTTTGTATTGTGTTTTACGTTATTTTCAACACATGTAAGGTTATATATGACCGTCGATTTTTTTTGTGATTGAGGCAGACCACTCACTTTTCTTTCGTAGAACCAGTACTGTACACCTCCCGGCATCCGTAAGAATCGACACTTCCTCACTTACAGGTCGAGTTCCAGTAGTATTCGAACAAACAGTGGTGAGAGGCGATAAAGTATACAACGCAACGTCGTTAATCCCTCGGCCACGGAGACGTAGTCTCGGACAGCCAAAGCCGTATGATGTATATGTCGGATATGTCTTACTTGCAGATATTGGTCTGGGCAGATTAGGCCGACAAAGATCCCACCAGCGATTAGACGACTGTACTCGGCCGTTTTTCACGCAAATAAAAGTCAACGTTTGCATGATGTTATGTTGTAATTTAAGCTACATCAGGATGGGGTGGGGATTGGGGTAAAACATTTTGCACTTTGAATAGGGCCCTAGACATCTAAGCTAAAAATCGTGAAATTCAACAACAGACGTCCTGAGCTTCAAGGGCTTCAGTCGGAAGCTCTAACCAATGGGAACTTTATCTCAATCCAGACATACACTGGACCTTGACAGCTGTGCAGTATCATGCATCTTACTGGCAAATATCGGTCTGGGTAGATATAAGACAAATAAAGCGCCAACTGTATTCGCCGGTTTTTCAAGCACACAAACGTCAACGTAATAGATAATAGTTAACAATTAATTAACAATACAAAAACAGATCACAGTAAATAAAATCAAATAGCACTCCTAAATTTGACATTTTACCATAGGTGGTGAAGGGGAGGGGTAGTGGGGTGTGTGCGCGGGAGGGTTTTGGGGATAAGATAAATAAATAGCAGACAACATTAAATTAACCATTAAATTAACCAGTAATAGATAACAGTAAATATTATTTTAAAATAGCAATTTCGCCAATTACAGCATAACACAACAGTTTAGTTGCACATTCTTGTTACCATCACGTGCTGCTTCTTTTAAAACTTCTAATTAACATGCAATCTCTGAAAGTCTCGCCAAAATCACCCAAACGTTAGTGGCAATTTCAATCATCGATTTTCACCCAGGCCTTTATGATGCTTCCCCTGACTGAATCCATGTAGCATAGCGTATTGAACAATTCAAAAGCAGACCGGGTGACCAAGGCTAGAGTAAAGCTTCTTTAAAAATATTGACACCTCAAAACGAGGTCATACCTAAAAACAGGTTTGATCGATGATTGGCCAACATCAGTTTTTAAATCCGGAAAGGGATGATTACGTTTATTTTTTGTCTTCAATTTGTTTTTTTTATGTCATTAATGGTTTATTCTCTTGTTACTCTGGCTTCTGCCACGTCACTGAGTACTTGCTTATTTGCTATATAGGCCTTAAAACTTATTGTTGCTTTATTTACAGCATAACGTTATGCAAACGTTGCAAACGTTGACTTTATTTGCGTAAAATATGGCGAATAAAATCGGCTAATCGCTAGTGGGTACTTTAATCGGCATAATCTGCCAAGACCATGAAGACCGATATTTGCAAGTAAGACATATACATCATACTGGTTTGGCTGTCCGAAACTATAATACACGTAACAAAGTGTAGCAAAGAAATCAGAAGCAGGCCGGACGACCGAGAATAATCATTCCGGTGTAAATTTTATTTATTTCAAACATGACGTTAACTCGAATTGTTTTATCGTTTTCTAGATTTTAAATCGACATATTTATATCAAATAATCGACAAACAGTACATAGCTTGTAATAAAATCTCGTGTTTATCAGATAAATATCTCGTGTAATACAAACTCAGTACGACGGGTACCTTTATATTGATATATTTGTATTTGTTTTGTTTCAATGCGATATAAAGAAAAGAAAAAAAGAAAGTACCTTTTCAACGTATTTGTTTTGCATTTATTGAATTACATCGTGTTTTGTCGACATACATACACTCAAGTGATATGAAAACGCAACACGGGAATTTCCGCTATATATTGTATATACTGCACACTTAATTGCACATAATATTCCAAAGAAATCCCAAGATGTTTTTTTGAAAAACAGTTGCAGTTAACTAGAGAAAGGACACAACTGTGTTGTTGTAGACGTTTTAATCACACTACTCTTTGTAACAAGAACTTCATCAATGTTGAAGTTGCTCTTCGAAAAATTGAGCTAGTTCAGTACTGTATTTAACGTAAAAAGTTTGCAAAATTTTGCATCCTAAGTTTGCTCACATGATTGAGCTAAACGCGTACTCTGTGAATAATGAAACATTGCAGGAATACTATTTGCTGTATTATTTGTTGTTTTAGTATTTTATCCAAAAGGAAAGGTCTTACGTAGCCATGTACCATTCGATTAAAAGCAGCATATTGTACATACAATATATAGCGGAAATTCCCGTGTTGCGTTTTCATAACACTTGAGTGTATATCGACTTATAGATATATATCATAACAACTCGAGTTTTTTAACATGTTTAAATCGAGAAATTCAATATAACCCTACAAACCAAATACATGAACTAAATGTGGGTTAAATCCCTGACCAGGTCACACCATAATCCAAGCCTTCTATGACCTTACCAGCCTTTAATACGATTTTCATATTTCATCTTGCGAATAAGCCAAAATAAGTATTTTAGGTCAGAGAAGGCGATCCGATTAATCACACCAACTTGTCAGACAAAATTATAATAGGAACTCTCTCCGAACGACGGAACATGTTCAGTTCAGAGTGCAAGACGTTTGTTTGTTTGTTTGTTTGTTTGTTTGTCTGCTGCTTTACGTCATTTTCAACACATGGAAGGTTATATATGACGGTCGATTTTTTTGTGATGGAGGCAGACCACCCACTTTTCCTAGGTAGAACCAGTACTGTACACCTCCTGCAATCCGTAAAAAATCGACACTTTCTCTCTTACAAGTCGAGCTCCCAGTGGGATTAGAAACCGCAGCGGTGAGAGGCGAATGTTTACAAAGCAAAATCGTTAACCACTCGGCCACGGACACGCTCTATAATGATTATGTTAGGATTTTGTTGTTGTTTTAAAAAATGTTCATATAAAAATACATGTACTCTGGTTTACAGGCAACTGATGTGGGGCGATGTTCAACTATGTTTTGACATGGAGTTAAATCAAGAGTACCTGGTTTACAAAGAGCGCCAAACAAAGACAAAGACTGGGGCAGACACTTCTAGCATTAGGCCTGAAAAACCAAGGATGTATGCCACAGATACAGAGCGTTGTCCAGTTGCTACATACAACATGTATGCTAGGAAACGACCTGGATACTTCAGTGGTACAAACACACCTTTTTCCTTGTCAACCATCTTGACAAGTAAAAAGGTACCCTTGATTTAATTCCATATCAACACGGCTTCCGATGGACACCCATCCCTCCATGCCCTGCCAGTTTCTTGCATATACATTTCCAGACTGGTTGGTGGCTTGTAACGTATACTACCTCGTACATGTTTAGCATCAAGATTCATACCTAATGCAATTGTCGCAAACATCAAAACCAGTTTTGGAGATTGTTTTGAAAATTCCTTAACAGTTATATATTTTATTCTATTGGTGTTTGCAGAATGAAATTGGTTGAACAACAGGTTTTCTGGTATTTCTTCTTGTCCATTGTAGCGAACATCGATTGATACTGTTGCATCCATATATGCAATGGAGTAAATGATTTCATTGAAATCACCGTATACAATTGTTAGAGGACAGTTTTGTTTCTTGTCAATGAGCTCCTCTGTAATAGTATTTAAAATATTGTCCGAACGATCTTCTTGCTGAAGTATTGGTCCTTTATCAGCAACTGAGTAGAAAATGTTTGGTCGATCAGGACTTTCTAACACTAATCTAGGTTTTCGAGCTACGGATTTTTAACAAGTTATTTGTGTACATCTGGTGGTGCTGTTGCTGTCTAACGAGGTTTGAGTTTTTAACAGGCGGACGGACGGTTGGTCGGTCGGTCGGTCGATCAACGTGTACACGCATCATATTAAAGTTAAGCATACCTGATTGTTTTAAAAACAAAAGCCTACTCCAGTTGTTAAGCTATCTCCCCTTAACTAATGCCTATACATTGTCCGGTAAAACATGATTTCATAGATATCACATGTTGCGCCTGGATTAGTAAAAATACGTTTGTCATAATATCACAAAAAATATTGACCTTTATTGTACTAGGTTTGAAAAAAAAACATACTGATATCGAATATATTGATATCAAATTTACTTCTGTTTTAAATTGAAACTAAAGTGGTTTCCTAAGCCGTAACATCTGTGTTCATTCATTAAAAAATAAAATGTTTATATTTGTATTATGTTGCCATTTGAGTTGTTTCATTGTGTGTAAGAAATACATAGTGAAAGTATGCTATACAGTGAAATATGTGTTGAGTGGAAACCCTCTTAATATATACTGTATGTAATATGGTTACTTTACTATTGCTGAGTATAACAAGATACTTGCGAAGTTGATTAATTTATTGTCCAAACGACCAGTATGGATAATAAAAACTAAAAGGCTGTACATGTATTATATATTTGTTAATAGAAAAAGTTCAATTCAAATTACTGGTATTCATAGTGATTCACAGTTAATCTATTTTTGTCTATGATGTCCTGCTCAGCATTTCGATAACTGTATACGTAAACTGCTTCCTTTTCGGCTTTTCTGTCTACCATGAGAGCAATGCGTCCATCATAACATGTTTCACAAGCACTATACCCTGAACTGAATAGAAAAGAATAATAAGTATTATACATCACTGTAAACACTCCATGTAAAATCCCCATACCCTGTCGGGTTGATATTTCGCGCTATTACTCTCAACGCGTCAGAGCGGGTGATAGCGCAAAATATCATCCCGCTAGATTTTTGAAAAGCTCAGTTCAAAAATAGACTTTTTCAACAACGACAACATTTTTTTCTTCATTATCAAAAATACCTTTCTTATTAATGCGATTTCCCATAGGAGTATTTGTTCGGTATAATAAAATAAATATCACATCCTCTTGAGGGTGGTCGCCTCGGTCGACATTACAAATATCCACTGGCACCCTCAAGAGGATGTGATATTTACATATTATTGTACTGTGCTAGAAAAAATACTATACTAATTCAGAGGGTATAAAACATACATTAAAGTAATAATAACAACAAGGCATACACTACAGCCACATCATTCAAATCAGAAATGTACACAGAATATTTAGATACGGGCTTTACACTCATTTTACACAAACCGTGAAAATGTACCGATTTCCATGTCGAAATGTATTTTGCACTTAACTGTGTGATACAGAGCATCGTAAAGTTTCATTTATGTTAGTGCACTATATAACACTGAAAAGAACGATCTAAAATACACATCTACACGTCATGCACGACTCTTAAATTGTGCAAAATGTGCAACGTTGTCTAGTCGCCGTCTCAATGTCAGACTATGTCAATATTACTTTGATGTTACAAATCATAATCTTCAATAATCGTTGCTTAATGCGTTCATTGATTTAGTCGACTTCTTACATTTTGGACAAGATGTCTTACATTGTGGTAGGACTATTGTAACGTGTATTAATGAACATGAATTGAATATGGTACATTCAGTTCTATTAAATTGTATTAATTTGAATGAGTATTGAGTTGCCATTAAACAATATAGCACATCATATACGCGCTCTGTTTCATTTCCATCGAAAATTAAAACGATCGCAAATGAAAAATGGTAAGATTTAGTGTGTTTTGGTTCATTTGCACTTCTAATTCTCTCGAGAACCTAGTGAAATTTAATTATATGTTTACAAAAAATACCATTTTTATTTAAATCAATAATTTAAAAAGGAGTTTTAAGTATAAAATAACAGTAGAATCAAGTCACTTATCGATAAGTCTTATCGACACAAGGTTCCCTTTCTTGAAGCCATACACAGTTTACAGTTACGTATATATATTTTTTATTGTTTATGGTTATACTTTTTTGTACGTGATTTTAGATCACGTCTGTAAAGATAATATAGCTTTAAGTATATTATCTGGTTCCGACTAGATTTTACCTGTTTTACCTGGTAAAATAGTCGTGTATCTCACTTATGCACGTGCAAAGTGAGTACACAGTGTACATATACTGAATTTTAACTGCGTTCAATCATTCGAGATATGACAGGCAAAGTAGCGTGTTGCAGTTTACAACGTTTTCCCTCCCACCCACCCTTAAGGATAATAACATGTATTAAGAATGAATAATTAGATGCTAATATGTATTTTTGCATTTTGCAGTTTGTTTCACTTTGAGAATGGTGTACTCAATGCGAGTGCGTACGTGATCTACAGTGATGTGTTCCGGACAATGAAGAGTTTTGAAGTTTCTCAAAACTCTCTTTTTGCCATTAATCTGTTATAGTGACTGGGAAAAGCCACACATCAATAAGTGGTTGTGTTTTTCTTTTGGAACCATCGCTGGATTAAAACTGTGTTTATGTTTATTGATAGAAACCGTTCAAATGCTTTCATGAATTAAAAGTTTTCACTCTTGGTATGAATTTATTGCATATATGTTGTCGATTGATTTGTGATGATTTGAAGAAACGAAGTCGAATTATACGCTATGTCTGTGCATATCGCTACCTATACTGTGTTTATTTGTTATTTATGTCATAAATAATAGGCATATAAATTATTGCAATTATGATTAATAAATAATTTATGTTTGGCTGAATGAAATGAAAGAAAACATAAATATAGTTACAGTAAGTTGGTTTAGTAAAATTATCTGTGTTCTGTGGTAGATCTGAGTATCGGTTTTCAGTTTCATATAATATAAACAATGAACTTTCAAAATCACATGACAAATCACGTGACAAATAACGTGACACATCCTTTCGGCATGAAACTTTACTTTTACATAATTTCCAAATCGAAACTTGAACAATTAGTGTAGAATCAGTGTTTAAGTTAAAACATATTTTATTTCAAGGTGATGCACGCAAAAGCAAAATAACTGGATCACATCCATCTTCTGACATCTTAGGGTTTAACCTAAATTTCTAGAAAACCGTGCGTACTTATATTTCTGAAAATAACTATGCTTTATGAATTGTGTTAATATGTTACATTTGTAATATTATAATATTGATTGATCCGGTCACAATGTAAGGAAATGTATACACTCAATGACTCTTAACATATACACATGTCTTTTGTTGTTATATTTTTCTATACCATATTTGTAATAAACTATAATGATTGCCTACCAGCTATCACATCATTACCAGTAAAGCAGTTGTGATTATGGGTGTGAGTATTTCAAATTATTGCTGTTATCTCGTAGGTGCACCCGGCCTTGAAGGCATACTCCTTAAACAAATTTATGGACCTCAGAAAGAAACAATAATAATTATTTAATCTTTAATATTCTGCAGTTTCAGATCCATATCAAAAGTTAAAACATGTGGGTCTAGTAATAATTGATAACTAATAAAGTTCAAGTTAAAAACTGCAAAAAGACAGTAAAATGTTCAATAATAACTAGTAATTAAAATATGACACACATGAAAACGTGATCCTTAAAGCATTTTTGAGGAGTTTAAATGTGTATTGCATATGATACGAGTGTTAAGGTAATGGTTACCAACGTTTAGTGGTTTAAAGGGGTTGATGCACTATTTTCAAACAAGGTAAAAACTTGAAAAAAAGCCGAAAAAGATAATCACTGCAAGTAAAAAATAAGCATACAATTTATCCATTTTACATCTGTATATTTATTGTTAATCCATTTGCATTTGCAGTCTTATTCTTTGCTTTAATATATATTTTGTCAATATGCCATATATGGTGAAAATGCGCAATGACGTCATCGTTCCAAGATGGGGGCTTCACTTTATGTTCTTTGTAAATTTTCAATAGGTCATATCTCTTTTATTTGTCATGGCATTTTGATAATTCTTTCAGCATTTTATCAAGTTTCTCAGAGTCCTTTTAAATAAATCCTGTTTGAAAATAGTGCTTCTACCCCTTTAATAAAACTACTTTCAATAATATGTAGTATATGACCAATCAGTCCATGCTAGCGTAATATTGTACTATGTATAGCTTTTTATTTAAAAAAAAAAGAATTACACCGTCGTTTAGTGATATATATTATTGTATAGTATATCGAATTGAATATAATGCAACATTTGAATAAAATATAAAACATAGTTATCTTTACATTTTCATATTATTTTACCAGCCGTTAATCTAATTAACCATCAGAATACGTGTATTCCCTTTTATGTTGTGGTGTTGTATACTATGCTTTTATCTATCGTTATAATTCTTGTTTGTTTAAATTGCGTGTATTTGGTTGAGTGTGTAGTGAATCCGCCTAAGTACATACTTAATACGCCGTTATCCCATATGTCTTACTCCAAACTCGCAGCCGTAGCCGGGATAGTAAAGACGCTGTGTCAGAAAAAGAGGCCCAAGAGGACCTGTGGACGCTTTACTGGCACTAACGGCTCTTATATCGAGGCTGCGTCTCCGTGGCCGAACGGTTAACGACGTTGCGTTGCAAACCTTCGCCTCTCACCAATGGGAGCTCGATTGTAAATGAGGAATTGTCGATTCTTACGGAAGTGTACAGTACTGGTTCTACCCAGGAAAAGTGGTTGGACTGCCTCCATCGCAAAGAAATCGACCGTCATATATTACCTGACATGTGTTGAAAATGACGTAAAACACCATACAAACAAAACAAACAAAATCAAGGGTTATACATTTCCCATCAGTGCTGCTGTAAAAAAACATTTCAGAAAAACACAAAACAGCAACACCCACAACATAAACTTAAACCATTGACCCATGTTAACAATTTAAACAAGCGGCCCTAGTTCTAATTTCGTCATTCTAAACAGGTTATCGCATTTCTTCAGTAAAACATGTTTTTAAATTTATATTAGCAAGATTTTAAAACGGATATTTCGACAATTAAACATGTTTTATTGCCGAAATATCCGTTATAAAATCTTGCTAATATAACCTTTTCCATCGCTTAATGGAACTAAGGCGGGACCACGTAATGGCAACTAGGCTTAGTACTGATCATTCCTGCCAGGGATTCAGGAGAACTAGTCTGTACAAAGTCAGTGTATTAAAACTTTTAAAGGGACACACATCTGACAAAAATCATTCAACCGGAACACAACAATGAGATGCACAACTAGGCTTGATACTGATCATTCTTGCCAAGTTTCGATGAAATTCTGCCAGCGGTTCGGCAGCACTAGTCCGGACAAAGTTTGTGTATTAAAACCTGTAAAAGTCCATAACTCCGTCAACGAAATTTCAACCGGAACACGGTGATGATTTGCACAACTAGGTTTGGTACTGATCATCCATGCAACGTTTCTCGCTCCGGCCAGGGATTCAGGTGTAGTAAAACATTTAAAGGGCCATAACTCGGCGAAATAATATCCAACCTAACTATGGTATTGATATGCACAACTATGATTGATACTGACCATCCTTGCCAAGTTTTGTTGAAATCCGGCCAGCGGTTCAGCAGAGCTAGTCCATAAAATTATGAGTATTAAAGCCTTTAACTCCACCAAAAATCATTCAACCGGAACAAGGGGACAATATGCACAACTAGGCTTGGTACTGAACATCCCTGCAAAGTTTTGTTGAAATACGGAGGAAAAATAAAGATGATAGAATGCTAGAGTGTTAACACATTTTTCAATAATATAAGGGCCATAACTTTGGCGTTACTCGTTTGATGTGAATGATTTTTGAAATTGATCGATCTGTTATCAATATTAACACTCTGGCAAAGTTTGGTGAAGATAGCATCCAAAATGAAGGCGCTAGAGTGTTGACAAGACAAACTATAGCAATTTTTGTTAATTCAAGGGCAATAACTCCGGTGTTACTAGTCCGATCGGGCTGGTTTTCAAACTCGTCCGAGCTATCATTGATATTAACAACCTGATAAAGTTGGTAAAGCTTCCACATTTAAGCATGCACAAAAAGTCGATGCCGTAGTTCCATGAGAGGATCCGTTGGGGGACGATAATGGTCATCAAAAGCAAGGAACACGGCCTGAATTAGCCGGTTACATCCGGAGGTGGTACAATAAGCCCGACAGTAAACCAAGTATTCGTCTTATTTTATTCAAATGCATAGCAAACATCATGTGACAAACTATTTCTTTGAATGATGTACAGAGAAGTGATGAACCAATACTAACAGCTTGTTGTTCTAGAGATAACGAAAATAAGAAAATAAGAACAGAAACCTGTAGGGTTTAAACAATTAAAGATAGTGCAGCACGTGCGCTCATTGCCTCAAATGCTTACTAGAACAAGTGAATTTATCAGTTAACACTAACATTGAAATAGATGAGGTTGCCACTATTGAAGGTTAGTTTATTTTCTTTTACAACTTATGGTTGGTATTAATGGGTGGTTATTTATTAAATAATTGTTTTGCATCTTTTCACTATCGGCGTTTAAAATCGCATAAACCGCATAAACGCCGAAAACTGCAATTAGGCTCTTCATGGAATTTGCCATTACTACATGCGTTTAAACCCGAATAAATACCGGAAAATGTGAATGAATTGTTGTTTATATTATTTTCCCGTGGCTATGTATAGGATAGCTTTCCGGACCAAACATTTCCATTTACAATTATTAACCGGAAGGTAACATGCAGCTTAATTGAATGCATATGGACATTTCATATGCAACTGAAGAACATTATAAAGGTTTACATTTGTATTTAGATCGACATCAATCTCTTCAATATCACCTACAGTCCCTTTCGTGAAATGAATCCACAACAGCCGATAAAGTGGACACCAAATATATTTCTTAAAGGGACACATGGCAATCTTGAGTTGTTTAAAACTTACGGCGTTCCGTTAGTTTTCGACACCACTTGCACATTTGAAATCATAAATAATACTAATATATTGCACCAATAATATATTTAAAAGTTTGGTAGAATATTGAAGAAAATTGAAATCTCAAATTGTTATTTAAATATATGCAAGCAGTTGAGGCAGGATTAATCAAGTGAGGTGATAATTTTAATGCCAAAATAACACTTAAGGTTGTCACGTGTCAATTGGAAAACAACAAAAACAAATAAACCCAATACATCATCTGAGGTTAAGTTTGTAACTTTCTTTGAACGTTGCAGTCGTGTTTGATATAAAGATATCACAAATGAATCAATTAATAACTACATGCCTTTAGAGAATAATTGTAAAACAACAACAAAACAGACGTGTTTCAACAAATGTGTATACATAAACAGCTCAACGCTATGTTTAATATAAAAGTGTACCAAAATGCTCTGCTATAATGTAATTGTTTTCCAACTATGTACAAATATATGAGCAACAGATATGACGTTCATCAAAAGCTATTATGTCCTAACGCAAGTTATTAGCTTTACCAACAAATTTAAACTATAGTGATATAGTGAGTGTAATAACTGATATACATATTTATCTTAAAAATCTTTGTATATTTCCAAATAAAATGTACGTGTATTTCAAAGGGACGACATCATTTGCGTTAAAACCTTGCAACTGCCAGATCGACGTATAACTCTTTGGTCAGGTCGAAATGCTCACTTGATCATATACAATATACATATACAATCCTTATTTTTTCTAGATAATGGTAGATATGAGATTGCGAATTGTGATATACGTATCATATTGTGTATGAGGTTACATTACTTGCGGCAGTTTAAATTATGTCTAGAACACTGCAATCTCATTAAAATCAGACCCTTTATTACGCTACGATACTCTGCACTAAGGATCTGACAACATTGCATTGGAGGTCACGTCAGGTTGACCTTACGATTAGCTAATCAGATTTTAGCCTACAAAACCACTCGGTATAGGCTGCTTCACTGTGCATGTCGCGTGTTAGTCAAACGCTGTGGAGCCGTCTATTGAAAGAGACAATGTCCGTAGCTTGTAGCTTATACAACAGAAACAAAAATGCGTTGACAAACATAACACATCAACCATTATTGAATATTTGCCGAATAAAACCAAGAGTGTTTGGTTTAAACGTATTTTATTTTTCAATGGTTTACAACATTGCATATATACCTTGTACAATTATATAAAAGGATTAGAATGAAAGAAAACTGCTTATAGAATTCTTCTCCTATAGAATTCTTCTCCTAAAGTGTTTGACGGAATTTAATAGCGGTACAAAAAAGTAAGTACCGCTTCAAAAAACATGAACGCGCCCATGATTTTTTCGCATTCTTGCTGTAAAAATGTCATTGAGTGCATTTCTTTGAATTTATCGTGCAATCCACAGCATTAACACATGGGGACTTTATCTCTTTCAGATATATGTGTTTGATGTAGATTTTCGTTTGTTCAGTTCACTCGAACATCATCTGAAGAGCATATGAATCGCGCGATTCATTGGTTAAATTTAGTTGATCTTGTCATGAATATTGATTAGATGAAAGTTCGATCTGACGTGACCTCAAAGGCAATGTTGTCAGATCATACAGTGGAGAGTATCAAAGCGTAATTAGGATTTAATTGTAATGAGATTGAGAACACTGAAAATATAATGATTTTGAAAGTCAAATGCCTACAAATATTATAATAATCATCTAAGTATACACATTTTAAGACCTTTTCATCATGCATTCACTTAGCTAAACAAGTTACGAAATTGCACGCGGAGTTGTCGTTTAGGTGTTTAATTGGCTCGGGTAATATAATTACAATAAAACTGAAATATTTTTCTCTTGTATCAGTGTAAGTTGCATTTGTAAAACGAAATTTAAAATCAGAATAGAGACAGCAATCAACGGTTCAACGTACATTACGACTGTGGACGATATTACGCTATAGGCCTACAGGGCATCTTCCACAAGCATCCCAACTTTCTACATCTGGCTCTCTGAAATATAATTTTATACAAATGATTATATATTCAACGATCTCTCGACATTGAATTCCTCGCTATTGAAACTGAATGAAATGTGGGAAATCACGAAAAGTATTATTAAGACATACCTACTCAGCTCGTTTCAACACATATTTTCAATTTGTAAATGTAAATACAAAAAAACAAAACAATATACGTGATCAGTTCATACTAATGTTATACAACAACGCTTTGTTACGTGGAACTTTATAACTCAACATACAGGCATAGTCAATAAATATAATATCTAAAACTGATATTGGAATTGTTCTTAGAGCAAATGGTAGGAGTTTAGTCCAAAATTCAAGCTTGTGAAACTTCGTTGAAAAGCTGTATTTGAGATAGGTGTTTGTTCTTTAACTGAAATCGACGAAGCAACATCGAACATGTACACATATTCAATGACAAATATTATGAGCTGTGCGAGATTCGAACCCATTACCTTCGGATTGACAATCCCATGGGCGTAGGAATGTTTCAATTATTGGGGAGTGGGCCAAACTTTTTCACAATTTTTTTTAACAAGCAAAACAAAAACAAAAAGTGGGGGTAGGGGCAAAGCATACTCTGGCGCCCCTCCCCCACTCCCCCACTCTAAACATTGGGTGGGGGCGAGCCCCCCGGCTCCTGCGCCTATGAATCCATATGCTTTACGACTGCGCTATGTAGTTAATGAATAAAGTGTGAGTATCGGCAGTACGAAGGTCATTCAAGAAATAGGGACAATGGTTTGATATCTAAATAACTATTGGAGGATTGTTCATGAACTTTGGTAAACATACTGATTACTAGTCGATTTAATTGGTATAAAATAATAACGTTAGTATCAATTACGACATTTTGACGTGACATCATCGGAACGTACATCGAACGCCGTAGACGCGGTAAGCGGAATGAGCAACTTTCATATATAATCAAAGTGCTGCGTACTGAATGGCGAAAACATAAGTAAGCAAATGGTTTTGAGCTGTTCCTATAGTTAAGATTTAAGATTGTATGAATTGTTATGATTTTTATTGGCGAAGTGATTCTTGTTATATGTTATAGATCTCTCAAGCCGAGGCGTCCTTATCCACTGAGTAAGAGACCGCTGAATCCTCACCTGAAGTTCATTATTAAGGGTTGTAGGAAGTGGCAAGTTATTGTTTGAGATAGTTGGTTAAAATATTTTTTTTAGCCGTCGCCATGAACTTGTATTTTTAAAATGTATATTTAGCTTTAGCGGCCATTTTCAATTTCCAGCCGAACTGATTTTTATTTAGGACAAACTAGACATCAAGAGCAACATTCCTGAAATGTGTCATGCAAATCCATCTTTTTTTTCAGAGTAATCGCCACAAGTATTTCCTATATAACTATCTAAACGAAGACGGCCGCTGGTGGCCTTGTTTGACATCGAATCGAAATGAATTTTGTATAGGACCAATTATATGGCATGCCAGTCATTTTAGTAAAGGTTCCAAAGCAATATCACATGACTTTTGAGAAGTAGTCGCCACAAACTTGTATTGTGTAAAATCTATTTGTAGCTGTGGCAGCCATCTTGAATTTTCGGCCGGTCTGTTTTTTGCTAGGACCAACGAGACAGCAAGAGCAACATTCTTTTGAAGTTTCATGAAAATCCAAGTAGTTGTTTCAGAGGAGTAGTCGCCACAAGTTTGTCCTATTTAACTGTATATAAACAAAGATGAGCGTTGACTGAAATGAATTTTGGTTAGGATCAACCACATGCATTCCATTCATTTTGGTTTAAGGTTCAAAATCAATAACACTTATGGTTTTTGAGAAGTGGGAAGAAATTGCATTTGTAAATAATCTATTTTAAGCCGTGGCCGCCATCTTGAATTTCCGTCTGACATGTATTACTAGACATCAAGAGCAACATTCCTGTGAAGTTTCATGGAAAATCTATCAAGTAGTTTCTGAGAAGTAGTCGCCACAACAGTGCTCAAAGAAAATTAAAATTGGGAATAGCCCAGGGAAGGAGATTTCAAAAGTCCACATGCCCTGACTGAAAAGACACTTGCCCTTTTTTTGTTTAACTTGCCCCGAGATTGTTATTACCAATGAGTATTTGCAACTACAAACATTTGTAGATATTGAATATTTCGCTTTTTTTCTTTGTTTTATTTATGATTAATTAATAATACACTTGTGATTAGAATCAAACAATAAGGTTCTATTTTCTTTTACTTTCCCTTATTTATCCATTGCATCGTATAGCAAAAACAATATATATATTATTTTTTTGGATTGCACCGCAAATTACATCAAAAACCGTAACGGATCCCGTAAATTAAACCATCCAAAACAGGTGCGCGTTCCCGGTGTTATTTGATGTTTGCCTACTAAGCAATGAGCAATAGTCTTGATCATCTTCGACAAAAATCTAGACAAATCGTCAGACTGAGTTACTGCGTTCAGTAAAATAGTAACATAGGTCTGGTCTTGAAAAATATGGTAACATCCGCGTGGTGCGCTAAAACGATGTATCCGGTCTATGAGTGATAGCATATGGCTGAAAACGATAATACCGTTTTCACCAAAAAAATGAAGTTTAAGAGGGAAATTGTGAATATATTATTTGAAACGATGACGGAAGCTTGTGGCATATTGGCTCTATCATTTAAACTAGTTGACCATGGGTGCAGCGATTTAAAGGTGGCATTACAGACATATCAGATGAGCCATGGTCAGCATATTTCTGGCACATACTCTTTTAATGCTGAAAAAATGAAGAAACTGTTCGATGCAGGCAGGAGATGTACGTATGAGGAAATAGCAAATAATGCCTGCAGAGTATGTTGAGAACAAAGGAGAGGGAAAAGTGTAGATACTTGCTAGAAGCCGGCTCCATCATATTGCACGGTAACTCGATTCCCCCTTTATAACGTCATACTGTTGAGAACTTTTGAGTCACCCCTCTTATTCACCAGATTTAAGTCCGGGTGAAGTTGATCTTTACCAAAGTTAAAACAACCGCTTCTTTGGACCTAAATGAGCTACAATGTGCCGTAGCCAAGGAAGTGAACAATATCATCTTCGGCTGCCTAGCAACCGGTATTGCAATATTACCAAGGAGATGGATTCGGTCAATCAACGCAAGTGATGTTATATTAAATGATTTTAGGAAAATAAGCTTATTTGTATATATAACGTTTAAAATATTAAGCCATTGCCACAACTTATTGAATGACCCTCGAAATATAGAATTAGCATTGTGGACATTTTCCTATGTTCAATATTGCTTTCCACTTTTGTGATTTTATGCGTGTTTAAGTATATAATTACATAAAATGAATCTCCATAAATATAGATTACAAATATGTTATTTCATTTTAACAGTATATTTTCATTTCTTTTCATTCTTATAGTGGTATAAACTGAAAATACACTGTCAAGAGGTCCAAATGGCCCTGAGTCGCTCACCTGAGAATTTTTACAAGAGGAAAAGGTAGTTAACAAGTGCAATTGATTATTTGATTGAAAACATTGTGCGACATAGGGTAAAATTGCAAAACTTGGTTCTTCACATTTACAGAACGTTTGTATGGAAATGAATGATAGGAAACCCCGGGACGCAGCCAATTTTTACCCTAGGAACTTCTTATGGTAAATATAAGTCTATGAAAAATTGTGACCCCTGGGGAGGGAACAAATTATACTCCAGGATCACCATTTGAACAAACTCTGTAGAGGAGCATAAGCTGATAATAAATTAAAAATATTAAACCTTTAGCTCTCGTAGTTTCAAGTAAGATTTTTTTTAAGTTTTTCCCTATATAAGTCTATGTAAAACTGTGACACATGAGGCAGAGTCAAATTTGAACAAACTTGGTAGAGGATCCATGCTGATAATAAATAAAAAAAATATTAAACCTTTATCTCTTGTAGCTTCAGACAAGAAAATTTTCTTCCCTATACCTCTATGTAAAGAAATATAAAACGATCGGACAGGGAAAGTAGCATTCAAGGAGGACAGTCAACCAACTGATGAAGCTCTTAATTAAAGAAAAATGAACCGACGTTGATTTATGAGCAAACAAAATTAATTAATTAAAATACAAAAAAAAATAATAATTTAAAATACACAACAATTTTCAAAAAATTATGAAAAAAAAAAGAAAAAATGAGATTTGAACCCACGACCCAGTATACATTACCAAATATTGAAAAATGGCCTTAACGCCGATGCTACTGATACGATCTGGCTGGTTTTCAAACTCCTCCGAGCTTTCATTGATATCAACAATCTGGCCAAGATTGGGAAAGATCAAATACAAAATGAAGGCGCTAGAGTGTTCACGAGGCTGAAAATGGCATTTCTCAACAATTCAAGGGCACATAATGCTGGTGTTTGTGGTCCGATATAGCTGGTTTTCGGTCTTGTCCGAGATTTTATTGATATTAACAATCTGTTAAAGTTTGGTAAAGAAATATAAAGGCCTTATCGTCTTATCGATGCTATATACAGTATTTGTAACTAACTACATATATGATAATGACGGCCATCTTGGATGTAGCAATGACCTAATTTGTAAAACACTGAAAGGCATAGACATCAGTATCATCCATGTGAAATTTCGCCAAAATTGGTTGAGCAGTTTCTGAGGAAATGTCGTTTACAATTGCCCTATATCAGTATATGTAAAACATGTAAAAACTCCATATACAAACTTTGGAATCCCGGGCACAGCCATTGTTTACCCTAGAAACTTCGTTTGTACAACTTTTGTAGCCTGGGAGTTGGCGATCATTTTTAAATAAAAACTGTCAATATCTGTTCAGCGATTCTGGAGAAGAAGATTTATTAAGGTGTTGACTATATATGGTGATGGCGGCCATCCTGGATGTCACACGGTTTCTGAGGAGTTGTCGTTTACAAGTCTGGGTAAACATGTAAAATCTCCATAGACAAATTTGGAACCCCGGGGTACAGCCATTTTTAGCCCTAGGAACTTCGTTTGCATAACTTGTGTAGCCTAGGAGTTGGCGATCATTTATAAATAAAAACTGTCAAAATCTGTTCAGCGGTTCTTGTGATGAAGATTTTTTAATGTTTTGATTATATATGGTAATGGCGGCCATCTTGGATTTCGCATTGACCTAATTTGTATCATTTTGGAAGGCACTGGCATCAGTATTGTCCATGTGACATTTGGTCAAAATTAGTCAAGCGGTTTCTGAGATGTCGTTTACAAATGCCCTATATAAGTCTATGTAATACATGTAAACTCTCCATAGTAATATATTTTGGAACCCCGGGGCACAGCCATTATTAATCCTAGGAACTTTGTTTGTATATATTTATTAGGTTAGGAGCTGGCGATCATGTATAAATAAAAACTTTTAAAATCTGTTAAGCGGTTCTTGAGAAGAAGATTTGTTAATGTTTTGAATAAATATGCTAATGACGGCCATCTTGGATGTCGCATTGACCTAATTTGTAAACTTTTGGAATAATTTGACGTCGGTATTATCCATGTGAAATTTGGTCAAAATTGTCCAAGGAGAAGCTGTTTAAGCAAGAGTTAACGGACGACGACGGACGACGGTCAAAATAGCTCACTTTGAGCCTTCGGTGAGATCAAAAAAGCTGGTTCGATGTCTTCAAATGTAATGTATACGGATTTTCAAGCCGGAGGTTTAGAAATGGAATCCCGTGTTGAGCACACTATTTTTAAATCGAGCGGTTAGTTTTTTATATTACTTCGAACGGTAGATTACAAATAGTTTCCTAATCAAAGTTTCTCTTCTGATATACGAGACTATTGTTTCCTTATATTATATGATGTTCTCAAGTTTAGCTCTAACAGCTTTAAGTATGTTAAAGAAATTTGCTTTTATTCTACTAATTTATTTCATGTTTAGCTAGCTGCGTGAAGTCGGCTCAACATACGGCATATGACATTCATTTTTTAAAATGTCGTTCAGTAAGACATGCAGCATTCGACATACAACATTCGACATACAACATTCGACATACAACATTCAAATACATCATTCAATGTGAATGTCATTGCACATAGAACATTCGACATAAAGCATTCGACATAGACATTCGACATACAACATTCAATATTCGACAAACATCAGTTTTAAAGTGAATGTCGTTCACGCGACATACAACAATCGACATACAACATTCCACATTTGACACACATCAGGTTTAAAGTGAATGTCGTTCAGTAAAACAACATTCAAGGTGAATGTCGTTTCACGCGACATACAACATTCGTATGTTATTTGTGGTCATCCAAATTGTTTGATTGATTTAAATATTTTATCACTAGATGTATATTTATTTTTGGAACAAATTTTAAAATTGAAATATGTTGAAAAGGGCTAGTTAAAAAAATAGTGCAGCCAATATTCAGCCTTATATTATGAAAATTAACAGAATGATAGTCTCAAAGTGCCTATCTATGCATACTATGCCAGGATATAAGCACATTTTACATGTTTTTGCTCTATTCAACCAGACAAACTATTGTTAGCTTTTAAGATACTGAGATAACATTTCCATTACAGGCATTATCTCTCGAACCTTTAAATCTCAAAGAGAAAATATTAACCTTAGAGGCAAAACTAATTTAAAGAACTTTTATAAATAAAACAGCAGGTGTAATAATTGCATGATAAATTACGCAGGCGGACATTTAAAGTATGAAATACGCTTTTGGAGAATATTGTTTTTTTGTTTATAAAGTTCCGTGACAAAAATATCATAAAATAATAAATCGAGACTTCATTACAGCAATACATAATACAGATCTCATCCAAATCGTCGAATTTCTATCTTTTATCACTGATTTGATTATGTATGATAGTTCTTGGCTACATCCGGGACATTTTTCTAAGTGAAATCACATTCCGATTGTATTTGAACAACTTTCCTTTGGCTGACTTAAAATATGCACGTTATCCGCAATGATGTCAATGTCGTCTGTTCCACAAATAATGAGTCTGCTCATTTTTGCAGTTGTACCAGTAGCTGACGTTACGGTATTGTTTCGCTTTAAACGACATGCGGTTTGAATGTCGAATGTTGTATGTTGTTTATCGAATGTTAAATGTTGTATATTGAATGCTGTATGTAAAATATTGTCTTGAATGTCGTGTGTCGAAAGTTGTATGTCGAATGTTGTATGTCGAAGGATGTATGTCGAATGATGTATGTCGCGTCAAACGATACTCACTTTAAAACTGATGTTTGTCGAATGTTGAAACTGATGTTTTTCGAATGTTGAATGGTGTATGTCGGTTTAAACGACATTCACTCTAAAACTGATGTTTGCCGAATGTTGAATGTTGAATGCCGAATGTTGTACGTCGAATGTTGTATGTCTCGTGAACGATATTCACTTTAAAACTGATGTGTGTCAAATGTCGAATGTTGTATGTCGCATGAAACGATATTCACCTTCAATGTTGTTATTTGAATGCCGTATGTCGACGGTTGTATGTCGAATGTTGTATGTTGAATGGTGTATGTCAAATGATGTGTGTCACGTGAAACGACATTATCCATGCATGTTGTTTTTGTCGAATGTTTTATGTCGAATGTTGTATGTCGAATGTTGTATGTCGCTTGAAACGACATTCATTTGGAAGGATGTTTTTGAATGTCATATGTCGATTATTGTATGTCGAATGTTGTATGTCGCGTGAACGACATTCACTTTAAAACTGATGTTTGTCGAATGTTGTATATTGAATGTTGTATGTCTAATGTTTTATGTCTCAAGAACGACATTAACTTTAAAACTGATGTTTGTCGAATGTTAATGTGAATGTAGTATGTCGAATGCCTTATGTCGAATGGTGTATGTTGCTTGAGACGTCATTTACCTTGAATGTTGTTTTTTGAATGTCGTATGTCGAATGCTGTATGTCGAATGTTGTATATCGCTTGAAACGACATTGACCTTGACGGATGTTTCTTTAATGCCGCATGTCCAATTGTGTATGTCGAATTTATTTAAAATGTCATTGAATGAACTTGACCGTAACATTTCTATTATACCGTTTTGGTACAGAGTAGTGTGCGTAGACTACCACTATAAACTATATTGCTCATGTTCGAAAGACCTTTGCTAGAGATAAAACTATAGTTTGGCCTGTAATACTATTACTTTTATTTTACTATCGAAGATGATTACAATACTTACACTTGCCAAGAAGTTTATGAATCACTTCTATTCCTATTAATATATAATATTTTCATCAAGTATGGAACTACTGTTTATAGACACATTGTTTATATCCTCTCGTCTTCCAATGTGTACGAACCTCTTGTCGCAAATGTGTTTTTGTAATGCTATAACAGGTTTCATGTTGAATTTGGGGCATCCGTGACCGAGTGATTATAGTCCCTGAATTGAACTCACTTGCTCCTTACCGCTTTGTGTTCGATCACTCATTATTGGTTTGTAAGTAGGTAAGAAGAAAAATAAAAGTCGGCATACAGTAATAGCCTTACGAAAAATATTCTTACGGTAGCACAGCAGATTTAATAAATAACTACTTCAAATTATGGACGAGGACCTAAATCGTGGGAAGTTAGGTAAATAGTAAACTCTTTTTATTTTATTCCTAGTAGTTATTCTAATAGGTGAAATAATGTTCAAAATAATCTTACAGGTGGTGTATGACTTCTACATGTGCACGAATTACAGCCATCGAAGTACCCCTCACCAATAGATACAAATCGTCCACGGCAGTCGACACACGGTTCTGTAATTAAAACGTGTAATGGTTACAGCCGGTGCAAATGGTATCAAATGTAATGTTTATAAACGAAGAGGATTTTTGCTGCGGACAATCAGTTTAAACATTTTGTCTTCTATTGCATTAATAATAATACGTTGTTTTTATATTGACTAGTTTTAAACGCGGTATGTAAAATATTGAAGGGATAGTTTTGAAATATTGGATATAATCATAAATATGTATAATAGCGATTTACGTAGAATGTTGCTCATCTATGTTTATCAGTAAAATGTATATGTTCGATATCTTAGGTACAACAATGTATAACTGAAGCATAACGTAGAATGAGTGATGTTGTTCGATACGTTAATGCAATGACAAATCGACGAACAAACGGACAGGCAAAATCTGACAGACGTACGGGCGGGCGGGAGGGCGTAGGATGGACGGACGGATGGACAGACAGACAGACACAGAAAGAGAGCAGTAGATAGATGGACGGACGGAAGGACGGACAAGACAGACGGACAAGACAGACAGACAGACAGACAGACAACATACAGACAAACAGGACAGACAGGCAGGCAGGCAGGCAGGCATGGGCGGGCAGGCAGGCAGACAGACAGACAGACAGACGACAGACAGACAGACAGACAAGACAGACAGACAGACAGACAGACAGACAGACAGACAGACAGACAGACAGACAAGACAGACAGACAGACAGACAGACAGACAGACAGACAGATAGATAGATATATAGATAGATAGATGGATAGACGTACCTGGTTTAAACATCCCCTCTACAAAACACAAATCATACTTTTAGAACATGCGTGGGTAATTAATATGCATTTGTTTCCTGTACATGCTACATGTATAAATAACCCATACTATTCAGGAAATTAAATAAATGTGCAAATAAATAGTATTATGACGTGTTTTTCATGGTTTCAAGTCCGACGGTACCATCTGTAAAGAATTTAAGAGATTTGACTAGACAACATCCTGTCCCAATCTCGGTGATTCCCTATATTACGTAGACAAGAATACGAGGTAATACATAATTAAGAGAAGGAAAGAGTGTTCAGGTGTTCGTGAAAACTAAAATATCCTCCTTTCTCGATGAAAATAATCTGGTTGTTATTCTGAACAAGTCTGACTGATAAACATTTTTTAAAAGTAAAAATCTATATTGAAAACAAGATTCAAGGCAAAATAAAACGAACTTACGCGAATCTTCCAGAAGCAAGCACAGTGTGACTATCGCTGCAACAATATAAAGTTTCATAACTTGATGCTTATTGTTGTTATGTTTCGTAAATTATGTTGATTACGTCGCTTCGATATTTCTTTTAATGTGGCAACCCGGACATCCGTGTTTACTTATAAAACCACTAAGCAATGCATTTTGTCACGTATATTAATCAAAAGTTTACCTGTTATGCATTACAAGCCTCACAAATATGATAGATAACAAAGTGATCATCGAGCCATTGCATACCAGGTGCTTTGACATTAACATTGGGCATTTTAATAATTTAACATTTAAAATAAATATACAAGGCGAACAGGAAATGCACATTTCAAGAAACTACCCCGCCAAATAACGGAAAAATTACACTAAAAACATCAAAACTCTATCAAGGTGTATAATTCATATAACAATATATATGTGCCGATTAAAAATGAAGTTTGTTCACGGGTTCGCAGGTTCTAAAACTACTCATGATTGAATATGCTTAAAATGAATTATGTGTTGGTAACTCTTATTTCGACGCTCCAGTTTCGGGGTTCGGTCAGGTTGGTTAAAGCCGGTTAAATTGTGTCTACAGACTTTAGATTATCTAAATATGTAAGTTATATATGTATCTCGTCGTCAGTAGGTTTAGAAACGGTGTACATATGATGTATAATTTGCCTGTTGTTGGCGGAATAGCTACTTTAAATGCAAGGTCAAAATTAAGTCAAGAATAATTCCGTTATAAAAAAAAACAAAAAATCAATGATCTTTTTTTCAAAATTGGGCCAATTATCTAAAGTCATAGGTTAATTACTTCAGAAAAGGTCAGTGAACTATTTCTTTAAAACAAAATTGACCAACACGACAATAAGATGGTCACGATGACCTATTTATTAACCATTAAACCGTGAACACATCAAAAGTTTAAAATTGTTAGATGGTGTTTCAGGTTGCTATCATATTGCCTTCTATTATACATTGCTTTTTCAGGTAATGGCTGTATGTTTTTTATTGCAAACGTGCTAGAGAGATCCGTGTGTTATTTATGAGTGCAATATATGCGATATCTAAACAGCGCAAATATTTACATTACTGATATGTTTACGGATACCAGGTTCGTATATGTGACGTGCGAAATACCATATCTCTGTTAATAAAAAGATAATCGGTTTAAGATAAAATGACAGCAATTCTTTAGACAATCCTATAATATAAGAAAATGTGTATTCGTATTTCATACTTTTAATTAAGAAAATAAACTAATATAAATGAGAATATTTATTAGGAAAATTTGTTTCACGTTTCAAATTAATGAAAACGAAGTATTATATTGCTTTTCTTATAACTCGTTTACAGCTTGATTGTAGTTGTTTCCTAGAAATACAGTCCGAATATTTTAATGGCCCTACTGCGTCATTCATTTCTGGTGTTAAGCGCAATTTTTGACTTATAAACTTTTGTTCATATTTTGCTTTCTATTTATTACACATTTGATTTAGCGTTTGTTCAGTGCTGTGTGGTGGCCGTAAAAAGTTGCACCGACTACAAATCAGTAGCGTTATTACTTACTGATCCTTTTGGATCATCAAGCCCAATCTATGTAGCTTTAAAGTAGAATACCGCTTAAGAATGTGCTAGTGGGCGTGAGAGGTGTTGCATCTCATGAACAGACGGACGAACGGAAAGAAAGACAGATAGACAGATATACAGACAGACGGACAACTGCATGAACTAACTTGGATCAAATCGTCCATCTGCAAAAACAAAACCATTTCAGAATGAACATGTATGGTGTAATATATGTTATGCAATGAGAATATTATAGTAATCTACATTTCCCCTTTCCCCATTTTTTCGTATATTTTATATTTATAAACAATATGTATTTGTTTCAATTGCCGATCTATATATGTGATCTGAAATGTTTTTCATTCGATATAAATCGTGTTTCAGATGAATTATGTAATAGCCTTTGCTAAGTTCGTCGCAAGATGGTGGTGTCGAGCTGGTATTGTATTGTGGTACTTCGACGGCTGTAACAGTTGCAAGTATGACCCTGGAACGAAACGCTTACGTGGAGCATAACAAAGGCAATTATTGTATAGACTTGATGACATTGTTCTGGGAAATTAAAATAAATAAACTCTCTATTTCTAGTCTAGACTGGAAACATGCATACATCTGGAAACCATTTGTTTTGTGAAATGTATCCTTGCCTCAAAGGCCATGCAGATGTTAAAAAAACATGTGTTTTTCTGCCAGGATTTGTAGAGAATAATGGAAAAAATCTCCTTGTATTTTACTTTTGAAGTTCTATATATATGCCAAAATGAAATTGGCTTGTTTAAATAATGTCCGTGCCACCCTCTCCTCACCCTCATGACATAATCAACCAATGATAATCCGTAGTTATGTTACTTGTAACCAAATTTACGTTACGCGTAACATAGGCTTACCTTACGCGTAATCATAGCCTAATTTATACCGTTCTAGCCATTAGGGATAAAAATTAAAGGAATGTAGCAACACAGCTAAACAGCTCTTTTTACTGAGAGTTCTGAACAACTTCGAAAAGGGTGAAATAATTATCAACATCGGATGAACAACCAACCAGATATGACCATTTGAAGGTTATTCTAAACGAATATGGTAGCCGCCATTTTGAGAACTATTATGAAATATTAATAAATATCCTTTAAAGCAAACGAAATCATTGCAAATGAATGCAAAATCCATTACTGGTTATATAAGCATTATTGCCCTTAATTATACATATTTTGCATACAGTTGCTGTCATTTTTCCCCTATACATCAGTATTTTTTCGTATTTATAATTATTCCATATATGGCCATTTAGAACTGAGAAGTTGTCACAAAATGTCACTGGTAGAGCGCATTGGTCGTACATAGCTCTTGTAAGTTGTCGGTTACACCCAAATCTAGTGTTCGAGTAGAAACAATTTCACAATATTCATGATCTATTCATGTAACACGTAAAAGCGTGCACATTTTAAGTGGCCGCCAGAGAGGCCCTGTCATAATTTTAGTTTTGTGCTAATGCATGTAAACGTATAGGTATATCTTCCTTAAACGGCAAAATTGTATGAGGGGCCTCTCGTGTAGATTCAATACTGCAGATTTAGCCACGTTTGTCACGGACTGAACGGGGGAAATAATGGTTTGGGCGTAATGTTTGCTATAAAACCCATTGTCTTCTACCTCTTGCCGGGATGATCGATAGTTACTTTGTTGGAACAGAGATTGGACGGCAAAATTCACAGGCAACATGTGGTTAGTATTTATTTTATCAAACTTTTATCGTACATTTGTATTCAGTGGGCGGCGTCATCTTGTTTGGCGGTTACGACATCCGGTTAGCATTGATGTTTCTCAAACATTAAATTTAGACTAGCATATGATTTTAAAGTTACTTTATTAGATGTAATTATTGTAATTGATCATTAATTGTAAAACAATATTAATTTGATAACAGTGGATAATAGGTGCATTTGTTAACGTTGGCGTATAACTCAGTGATTGTAATACACGATTGTTAACATTAGTTAACAATGAGATGAGTGACTAGGATAAATGTTCGACGCGTATGCATAGCGTTGTATAATGTGGTCATTAGTTGACATGCGTGCATGCATAGCTCAGTGAGTGTACTATACGAGTGATTTGATCATGTTTACATTACATGTATTAAGGGCATTGATTAACAGCGACGTACATGGCGTATACATGGCGTTGTAAAATGTGTATACATTGCTACTCATCATTAGTACAGCTCACATATATTTATTGAATAATGATTTGTTTGGGTAATGGTAATTATGCAAGATTGTTATGTTTGTCAACCGACATCTAAAACGTATGTATAATTACAGCCTAAGCCATCCAGGATATAAGCCATCCAGGGTTGGAGTAAGCCATCCAGGTTTGGATATTCCGGAGTGGAGCTAAGCTTCCAAGATTAACGTTTACGAGCGGTGGAGACGGTCCCCGTACCTGCGCAGCATGGCCAGGTTTTATTAACGACAACCCCCGGGACACAAGGTGGGCCCGTCATCAGTCCTCACTGGAGGAACATCACCCACAATCTCAGTGGAGGCTAACCATCATTACATCGCGTCATCAACCCTTACAGAAGGCATTTGATGACGATCATCCATTGAATTCGCGCATTATCATCTTCATGAGCTCTCGCGCATCACAGTTATCGCGCTAGATCATATATCAACATTGTTATAGCTTTAACAACATTTTAGTGTCTTATACATTCAGTATTTATAACAATACTAAGAACGTCTTAAACGTTCATGAGAACATTATTTTCATAGTTCATTTGTGTATTCGCTTGTTTTTTTAGATAATTGTATATATATTAAACATATTTAAAAAGTTGCATTAAACTTAAGTAAATGCATTCACCGTCACTGATTCTTTCCTGAGTTAGCCCCAATCACTAAGGTCATCCTGTGACAACTGGTTTTCAGAGTAGTGGGATTTTGGGCGACTACGGAGGGAAAGAATCAATAAGTGATCTTTATTATGATATACTAAATCTCTACTGATTATTTTAGAATTGTGTACCACCCTCTGATCCATCAAGGCGACTGTCGACGATCACGGCCAAAGCTTGGAAGTCAAGACACGACAAGGGTAGGGTGAGTCCAAACTGTTGTTTTGTCCGTTCTTTCCTTGGCGCGAGGTCGCAGTGGTCTACACGATTGGGTCTGAGGCACTTTTGCTCAATAATTTGGGTGTTTGTTTTTTCCTCCCTTGATATACTAATAGTATCCAATTAGTTTGGCGAACAAGACGTTCTACCCATGTTGTGACACTCGAGTATACTTATCTTGATGGGAGAAGTAAATATACATGTACATGTTATACACATATCTATGATTGTTTAAGGTTTATGTCCAATATCAAATATAGATATTTTATGTAGTGTATATGTTTTGTGGAAGCTAGATACTATCTATACATAACCGTAATAGTTAGCGCTAGTACACATGTGTATGGAACTTGTCCTATGATGATGCCCAGGTATTTACTGAGGACACAGTGACTTATCATTAGTAGTTAGTAGAGTAGAATCATTAGTGACTTGTGTATTGTAATTATGGTAGTTAGTATTCCACAATGTCTATAACCATGACGTCCATAAAGGATCTTACGGAGATGGGTAAGGAGTTAGGGTATGCTGGAGAGGAGCTTAGAACCTTTGTTAAAGACGAACAGGCTAGGAAAAGGGAATTTAGACTTAAGGAAAGAGAATTAGCAAAGCAGGAAAGAGATGAAGAAAGTAGATTAGCTAAAGAGAAGCTAGATGCTGAGAAAGATAGGTTAGAAGTAGAAAGTAGATTAGCGAAAGAGAAGCGAGATGAAGAAAGTAGACTAGACACGGAAAGGTTAGAATTAGAAGGTAGATTAGCTAAAGAGAAGCGAGATGATGATAAAGAGAAGGTATAATTAGAAAGTAGAATAGTAAGGGAGAAGCAAGAGTTAGAACATGAGAGGTTCGAAACAGATGGTAGACTAACTAAGGCTAAGACAATGATGGAGAGGGAGAAATCAGAGTTTGAGCATAAGCTAGCTTTAGAGTTGGAAGCAGCTAAGACACATAGTAAGGACAGTAAAACTGAAGGGAAAGATAGTTATTCTGGGAAGTTAAAAGGTTCGAAGTTACCATACTTTGATGCTGACAAAGATAACATGGACAGTTACTTGTTACGGTTCGAGCGTTATGCTGAGTTACAGGAATGGACCAAAGATAAGTGGGCAGTTCATTTAAGTGCGTTATTGAGAGGCAAGGCTTTAGATGTATTTTCTAGATTACCTAGTGTAGATGCTCTTGACTATGACAAGTTAAAGGATGCTCTTTTAAAGAGATCTGAGTTAACTGAAGAAGGTTTTAGAAAGCGGTTTAGAGCTTGTCTGCCTGAGAAAGGCGAGTCATTTATTCAGTTTATTAGTAGGTCTAGAAATTACTTAGATAGGTGGTTAGAGTTAGGGAAGGTAGCGCAGACTTATCAGGGCCTCATAGATTTCTTGTTACGGGACCAGCTAATCAATGTTTGTAGTAGCGATCTGTTCTTATTTCTGAAAGAAAGAAAACTAACTAGTGTAGATGAAATGGCAACACATGCAGATCAGTTTGCCGAGGCTAGAGGTGGAGCTCATAATGTAGTGTCGAAATACAAAACTTTTAGAGACAGGCAAGGGGACGATCATAGTAATAAACAGAAAGGCCAGAGTGGAAACTATAGAGGGTGAGGTAGTTCGATGGGTGCTAGAGGAGGTAGCAATAGTGGTAACATAGGTAGACCTTTATTCGTTGTCGTCACTGTAATGGGAATCATGCTTCACATGGGTGTAGGAAAGCGGTGAAAGTGTCCGCTGTCGTAGACAATTTTAGTGACAATAGTAGAGTGGACAACAATGTAGGTAGTCCGAACCAAGGTTTTAACAACCCATGGAATTTCGGTAGAGGTAGAGGTGATCAAAACCGAGATAGAGGTAGAGGCAGAGGTAGTAATAGTCCGGTTATTAAAACCGAGAGTAGTAGCTGTTGCGTTAGATCGGATGGTGTAATGGCGAAGATCGGAACATGTCTCTTTCCGTATGCAAATCTTCCAACGGCAGATGGTAGAGTGAATGGCACGGACGTAATTGTAATGAGGGATACAGGTGGTACAGGTGTGGTAGTTAGGCGTAGTTTAGTTACGGATGACCAGTTGGTAGGTAAACAGTCACCGTGTATGTTGTTAAATAAGTCGGTAGAGCACGTGCCAATACCGAAAATAGATGTAGATACACCTTTCTTTAAAGGGACTACAGAGGAACTATGTATAGACGACCCGATGTATGATTTAACGATAGGGAACATAGAAGGTTCAGCACTTCCGGTAATGTCCGATTTTAGAAGTAGCATAAGTAATGCAGTAGAGACTAGAGTGCAGGTTCAGAAGCAAGCTCAGGCTTATAGAAAATTAAAGGTTCCTGCAGCCGTAGGTGACATATCTAAAGCGGAGTTTATAGAAGCACAAACTCAAGACGAGTCATTAGGTCCTTGTAAAGTGAAGGCCAAGGATGGTGTAGTAAAGAAGTGTAAAGGGTCCGGTAGTTGTAAGTTTGTACATAAGAATAGGTTATTGTACAGAGAATTTGAAGATAGTGGTAGTAGACAGTTTCGCCAATTAGTGGTACCTACCCAGTGTAGAACGACAGTGCTTAAGGTAGCTCATGAGTCGATTAAGGGAGGTCATTTAGGCGTACAGAAAACGTCAGATAGAGTATTGGCAGAATTTTATTGGCCAGGCGTTAGTGGAGATGTAACTAGGTATTGTAGGTCCTGCGAAGTATGCCAAAGGACAGTACCAAAAGGTCGAGTGACCAAAGTACACTTAGGTAAGATGCCACTGATAGATACACCATTTAAGCGGGTAGCCGTAGACATAGTTGCACCAATTTTTTCCAGTGTCGGATAGGAAACATAGGTACATTTTAACCATGGTAGACTATGCAACTAGGTATCCGGAGGCAGTAGCATTGCCCTCAATGGAATCTGAGAGAGTAGCTGAGGCATTAGTTGATATGTTCAGTAGGCTAGGTGTACCAGAGGAAATGCTGACTGATTGTGGGTCACAGTTTACGTCAGAACTTATGGCTGAAGTAAGCAGGTTATTGTCTTTGCGTCAAATCATGACAACACCGTATCACACTATGTGTAACGGGTTAGTCGAACGATTTAACGGGACGTTAAAGCAAATGTTACGGCGTATGTGTACAGAGAGACCCAAAGATTGGGACAAGTATCTCAATGCTTTATTGTTTGCATTTAGAGAGGGTCCACAAGAGAGTTTAGGATTTTCTCCGTTTGAGTTATTGTACGGTAGATCAGTTAGAGGTCCCATGAGGATTCTTAGAGAGATGTGGGCAGGTGAAGTAGATAGTGATGAGGTTACGACTACATATCAGTACGTTTTAGATCTGAAGGAGAAACTAGAGGAGACTTGTAAGATAGCTCAAAGTCAGTTAGTTAAGGCAAGTACCAAGTACAAACGGTACTATGACCAGAAAGCTAGAGCTAGGAAGTTTAATATAGATGACCAGATGTTACTGTTACTTCCGACCGACAATAACAAGTTGTTATTACAATGGAAAGGTCCGTTTGGATAGTGAACACTATGGATTACCGTATCAAGATAAACGGAAAGTTAAAGACCTTTCATGCGAATATGCTGAAAGAGTATATCAGTAGAACCGATAATGTGCAACAAGGGGTGTTAACCGTAGGTAATGTTGCAGTTATTGAGGATAGTGAGGACGGCAGTAGTGAGGACACTAGTCCCCTGTATTTTCCCACTAGTGTAGGTAAGGAGACGGCAGCCGATGTAGACATATCGGGCATGCTTCATGTAGCAGAGAAACGAGAGGTAAGTCGTTTAGACTCAGAGTGTAGTGCTGTTCGGTCCGATAAGTCGAGACCAACAGATGTAGTGCAGTGTAGCTTTAAGCACATTTTAGCAAAGCCGATTAGGGAAACGAGAGACCCTACTCCATTTCGCAAACAGTATACTGGTAATGCGATGGATGCGATGTGTAAAGTTGGAGTTCTTGTAGTGGCAGGAAGTAGTGTTATTAGTAACAGTAGAGTCGGTGTAATAGACCGAGAAAAGGACCATATTGGGGCAGACTATTTAAGTCGCCGCACATAATGACAGGTTTAATACAATAGTTTATTGCAGTGTATTGTACAATAGTAGTATATGTTACGACAGGGTAGTGTATAATTGTAGAATAGTGTTGAAATTGTAATTACATATTATAGTTAGGTTATAACTGCAGTGGATGTTTTCCGGAAGACGGTCGTTGTACTGGCTGAAGGTTGCATCCCTCAGTAGTAATAGTTAAAATACTCAAGCGATTGAGCGATCAGCTTGTACGTTTTGTCGCTCATTTGCTCAGAAGAATTAAAAGTTTCTTAACGTGTAAATATTAATTATCATTTTGTTGAATTTTAAAAGTGTAGCACTTTCTTTAAGTGGGGAGAAGTTGTCACAAAATGTCACGGGTAGAGCTTATTGGTCGTACATAGCTCTTGTAAGTTGTCGGTTACACCCAAATCTATTGTTCGAGTTGAAACAATTTCACAATATTCATGATCTATTCATGTAACACGTAAAAGCGTGCACATTTTAAGTGGTCACCAGAGAGGCCCTGTCATAATTTTAGTTTTGTGCTAATGCATGTAAACGTATAGGTCTATCTTCCTTAAACGGCAAAATTGTATAAGGGGCCTCTCGTGTAGATTCAATACTGCAGATTTAGCCACGTTTGTCACGGACTGAACGGGTGAAATAATGGTTTGGGCGTAATGTTTGCTATAAAATCCATTGTCTTCTAGCCCTTGCCGGGATGATCGATAGTTACTTTGTTGGAACAGAGATTGGACGGCAAAATTCACAGGCAACATGTAGTTAGTATTTATTTTATCAAACTTTTATCGTACATTTGTATTCATTGGGCGGCGCCATCTTGTTTGGCGGTTACGACATCCGGTTAGCATTGATGTTTCTCAAACATTAAATTTAGACTAGCATATGATTTTAAAGTTACTTTATTAGATATAATTATTGTAATTGATTATTAATTGTAAAACAATATTAATTTGATAACGGTGGATAATAGGTGCATTTGTTAACGTTGGCGTATAACTCAGTGATTGTAATACACGATTGTTAACAATGAGATGAGTGACTAGGATAAATGTTCGACGCGTATGCATAGCATTGTATAATGTGGTCATTAGTTGACATGCGTGCATGCATAGCTCAGTGAGTGTAATATACGAGTGATTTGATCATGTTTACATTACATGTATTAGGGGCATTGATTAACAGCGACGTACATGGCGTATACATGGCGTTGTAAAATATGTATACATTGCTACTCATCATTAGTACAGCTCACATATATTTATTGAATAATGATTTGTTTGGGTAATGGTAATTATGCAAGATTGTAATGTTTGACAACCGACATCTAAAACGTATGTATAATTACAGCCTAAGCCATCCAGGATATAAGCCATCCAGGGTTGGAGTAAGCCATCCAGGTTTGGATATTCCCGAGTGGAGCTAAGCTTCCACGATTAACGTTTACGAGCGGTGGAGACGGTCCCCGTACCTGCGCAGCATGGCCAGGTTTTATTAACGACAACCCCCGGGACACAAGGTGGGCCCGTCATCAGTCCTCACTGGAGGAACATCACCCACAGAAAGCATTTGATGACGATCATCCATTGAATTCGCGCATCATCATCTTTATGAGCTCTCGCGCATCACAGTTATCGCGCTAGATCATAGATCAACATTGTTATAGCTTTAACAACACTCTAGTGTCTTATACATTCAGTATTTATAACAATACTAAGAACGTCTTAAACGTTCATGAGAACATTATTTTCATAGTTCATTTGTGTATTCGCTTGTTTTTTTAGATAATTGTATATATATTAAACATATTTTAAAAGTTGCATTAAACTTATGTAAATGCATTCACCGTCATTGATTCTTTCCTGAGTTAGCCCCAATCACTAAGGTCATCCTGTGACAGATGTCAAAGCTCTCAAAATGAACTGTGATGTCATAGTTCGAAAGGCGAGTCTTCGACGCATATTCTGGTTATGATTGGTTGATATACAAAATGTATGTTGCAATTGCATCATACAAACGTGTACATGAAGGTTGTGTATTGTATTTGTTAAAAAAAAGAAAAGTGCAAATACATGTGTTCTCTTTATTTTCTCTTTTTCTCGATGAAAATTAATCTAATGTTTACTCCAGAACAATAGTGAAATTAAATGTTAACTAAATGCAGTACAACATGTACAATTGCAAAACATAATTTATAGACAAAATCGATGTTCTAAAATAAAACAGACGTACGTGCAACTTTTAGAGGCAAGCACAATGCGACTACTACTGCAACAATATGAGTTTCATGACGTGATGCTTGTCGTCATTGAGTTTCATAAATTATGTTGATTATTCTGTCACTTCGATATTTATTTCATTGTGGTAAACCCGATATCCGTGTTCATTGGTTAACTCCAGTAAGCAATGTGTTCTGTCACGTAAATTAAATAAAGTTGTCTGATACGCATTACATGTCTCACATATGATAGCAACGTGATCATCGAACCATTGCATACTTGGTGCATTGACCACAATATATAGGCAGTTTATAAAAACTAACCCGCCAAATAACGGCAAAATTACACTACATAACAGTTTATCAAAGCTCTGTTCATATGTTTAGGTCATATAATAAAATATCTATGCCGATTAAAAGATGATGTTTATTCACGGATTATTAAAATACCCATGCTTGAATATGCGTAAAATAAATTAAGAGTTGGTAACTCTTACTTCGACGCTGTAGTTTCGAGGTTTGGCCTGGCAGGTTAAAGTCGTTTATATTGTATCTATAGAGTTTTTATTCTCAAAATACGTAAGTTGTATATATGTATATATATATATCTCGTCTTCAGTAGGTTTAGAAACGGTGTACATATGTTGTAAAATGTGGCTGTTGTTGGCGGGATAGGAACTTTAATATGTTAACATATATTCAAATGTTCGGCAAAAATAAAATCAATGTCAAATATTTCTTTAAAAATCCTACGACGGCAAGTATCAAGATGAGTGACATTTATTACAAAACTTAGCTTTAAAGTTACATGATGTTTTGTTTTCCAGTTTCACGATTTTTTCAGTCAACAGTGCGGTGACCCATATATTATTCCCGTAATTCGGCATGTTGTGGGTCAGGGAGGTCCATCTCACCGCACGCCTTACAAAAACTAAATTTATAACTCGTTACATACATATTATAATATTTGTCTTCGATAGACGAAAATCGTTATAAAGTTGTTTAATATATTACACTATAGACATTCTTATAAAACCTCATTTGAGTAAAGTACTTTTTTTTTACAGGGAAAAGATAAAGTGTTAGTTTTTAATATTCTCTCTACATGGCCACATTCTGGACCTAGCTTAATTGTTAATGTCTACAATATCCGATAGTTACATGTCAGATCCTATGTCAGAACTAACCAGAAACACAAATTGTAGGGGTGAACTCCTGTTTCACGAAATGATCATTTGCCCTTTGCGATTCTCCAACCTCTAAAAACGCTTTCCGTTCTCCACTGGCGTATACAAAAATGTTTTGTGGTAAATTTGAAAAATGACCACATAGTGACAAAAGACAACTAGGATTTACATTTCAAAATTGGGTAATTGCTCCTTTGAAAAATGTTAGGTGTTCCACGGTGTTATCATATTGCCTTCAATGAGAAATTTTGTGTTATTTTATGATAGAAAAAACAAATAATGTACAAGTGCTAGAGAGATCCGTGTGTCATTTATAAAGACATTAAACTTTTTTGTTTGTTTTCACCGCAAATATTTACAATACTGACATGTTCATGGAAACCAGGTTCATCATACGTACTGCAAATGCAAGTCGGAAAATAGTACGAAAGTAATGTGTTTTTTAAAAGATGCGATTGGCAAATCGTTCCTGAATTAAATATTACCGATAGTAAAAGGTTACTTGAATTAAGTTTGACGAATAGAAAAAGGTTACTTATTTACTGCAAGTATATGACGTGCGTTTGTCAACGAACATCACTATATGGACTTGTACCACTGTTATTTTCACGTAGACCGTAATGTTAGCTATGGACTTGTACCACTGTTATTTTCACGTACACCGTAATGTTAGCTATGGACTTGTACCACTGTTATTTTCACGTAGACCGTAATGTTAGCTATGGACTTGTACCACTGTTATTTTCACGTAGACCGTAATGTTAGCTATGGAAGTGTACCACTGTTATTTTCACATAGACCGTATTTCTAGCTATGGACTTGTACTACGATTATTGTCACATAGACCTTATTGTTAGCTATGGATTTGTACCACGATTATTTTCACATATACCGTAATGTTAGCTTTGGACTTGTACCACGATTATGTTCACATAGACCGTAATGTTAGCTCCACACCGGGTAACGCTTACTTTCATTCTCGATGACAATTTGTTATCCATTAAAATGCACATACCTCCACGCAAAACACACAAAAACAGAAAAATAACAATGACAACAACTGCTCTATATACCGGTATTTGACTCAAAAGCAAATCACTTTTCTGGAGAAAAAATGCCTAACCGCATAGTGTTATGTAAAAGTAGAGCCAGTCTGTATTCTGATTACCAATTCTTTGCTTTTTGCAACCATATCTTTGGGAATCTATTCTCAATACAATAATAAAAAACATACATATCTCTTTTATTCGCTTAATCAGTTACACAGTCCCGTATAACACCACTGATGGTTATCATACGACACAATCGCAACATCTCGTAAACTTCTTCGAAGCATTACTGGAATGTATGTCGAAGGTCACCATATTGGTTACGTCATACTAAAATGACGCGCGTCAGATTCCCGCCAGACGAATTTGCATTCAAAATCACAGTTATCTTCAAATTTAGCCGATTGCTCCATTTACAGTTTATTAACAGGAAAGCAGTGATAAAATCTTCATCTGTATTGTAAATACCAAGCATGCAACGCAAATCATACATCAACTAGTGTGGTTTTCCAGCTATATCGTTTACATATCAACAGCTAAGCAGCAGTGCACTATTTTCTGTGCTGCTGCATTCCGGCTAACAAAACGTCAAGATTGTGAACATACCGAAGCGTCGATATACAAACGAGGGCGTGATGCCGGAGAATGACTAGATTTTCCGAGTTTTCACGATTGCATACGACAATGTTATATAGGCAAAATTATAAATGATCTTTGTGAGGGTCTTTTGGAGTTAAGTGATTAAATAGAATCTCACATTCGCACCTATTTAATATTTAATTTATTAAACTCGTTGCATGAAATTGATAAAAGCCTTGCATCATAAAATGTTATCCAACTCGTTAAATAAATTCAATATTAAACAGGTACTCATGTAAGATCCCGTATATACTATTTCATTTCAAGTTTAAAATTGTAAGAATGAAAGTACACATGCACATGAACTTAAGACTCGTGATACTGGTGATATCATTCACCTAATGAGATGTGTGTGTATTTTGGTGATATTTGGTTAGACATAAATATATACAATTCATGAATTATTAGGAGTTTATTCAAATGACTGCTACGTATTATGATGATTAAGATGTTTCTAGTTTATGTTTTCTGTCGAATGGAAAATCTAATTTTAAAAAGAGAGATAATACAGGTTATAAAGAAGACAAAGTCTTGAAAAGAGTTAGTTGCCTTTTAGAATGTGGCAATTTATTTATTAAGAAACATATAATTTATATTGCTCTTGAATAGGATGTTAAAAGATAGAGAGAGAAAAAATACAGTCCGCTATAAAAGACGTTTTCAAATTAATTTCTGTAAGTGTGGTTATACCAATGTTAATAATTAAACTTATTATCATTTTTCCTGCGCTATAAATACAGTTATTTATTGGTGGTCTTCCGTCACTTATACAAGAATGAACACAGGAAAAAATCAATTGAGCAAAAATAATTTTTAAAAATATTTCAAGAAATATCTTCAATACTTTTGTGTTTTATTTAATTCTAACATATCAATAAGATTTTGAGTGATTGTAATGCAATGTCTTTCCTTTTAATGCTTAAATAAAGATATGTGCTATTTTCGTTGTGATAACTTGGCGTGACGTAGTGATAGAGCATACCAACCACTTTATAGAAATGGTCCTAATAGCTCCCTTGCTTGACGCTCAGGCCAAACAAGAAAAAGGTATGTTTCTGGTCTTTGTCCTCAAACAATTAGGTAGGAAAAAACATTTGTTGTTGTTTGTGCCTTAAAAGGTTTAGGGTCGGGGCCTTAAAAATAGGGTCGGTCGGAAGACCAGAAGCAAACGGTGTTTTTTGGTTAGTATAATGTGACTGGGGTCGGTATCATGGCATGTGTCTTTGGTGTGGTATTCCAGTGTGGCAGCTCTATAAGGCTAAGCATAAATACAAGTAGACACCGTCTTGATATGACTAAACTATTTTAAAAGCGATAATAAACCCCTAGCATCATTTTTTTTCAAACACTTACATCAACTAGACGAGACCGTTTGTGCATTTCTACATAACCATAATAAATGAAACACTAACCCTAAACGGCATTACAAACAAACATCCGATGTATTCGTCTTAAGCTCAGGATATAGAAATGAACCCAGGCCCTGAAAACGAAACGCACAGTCTATCTATATTCCATTTAAATACGAGAAACATAAGACATAAACTTGAATACACTAAGGACAATTTACTTACAGAAACGCGCCTATGCGACAACGTCACCAATGATACTTTAATTATCGGGGGTTATATATAGTAATATGTATCGTAAAGATATGTCTGCACATTCTGGAGGGTTGCTAGTTTATACCTTTACTAACGAGATATTATGACGCGTACTAGAACTTGAATATGCACTGCCCACTTCACTCTGGATAGAATTAAAAGATAAAAAAAATAAACGATTTTTAATATCCACCATTTATCGTCACCCAAATTCACACTTAATTAATGACATTTTTATTAATTAACTACTTAATATCTTTCTGTATTCCTATGTTTCAAATATCATTTACAGGCAAGAAAAAACAAGAGATATATGTTCAATATAATATTTAATAACAAGTATCTGATTCAAATAGTTTTTCCTCTGTTACCGCTCGATGGCTATATTTCAGCGAAGTCGATGTAACCGAATTATCTTAATTATTTTGATAGTCTACATTAAGGGGTCATTTCACCAAGGATTGTTTTGGTCCCGAGAGTACCCGATCCTTTTTCTGGTCGATCGGCCGCATTTTTGCGAAAATAATCGGGAACGTGCGAGCACTGTCCCGCACTACCCTATACATTCGGGGGAAGATCTGGCGCGATCGCCTCAGTCCTCCGAGGGTCGGGTACCGAAAAAGTGATCGGCTACTGTTTTTAAAAATGTTGAAAAACAGTAGCCGATCAAAAACCGTCGGCCCGGGTCGTCTTGGTCGTCCGAGGGTCCCCTGAAGGTCCCCTTGTCTCGCCCGCCCTCTGGAGCTTTCGTATAGCCTCTGCAGCTCTCTACCGAGGGTCTTGCGTACTTTTAATGAAACAAAACACATGTAAAAATCCTTTAAAATGTCACAAAGAATTAATTGTTACTAAATACAACAGCAAGACATACATTTACTCAAAATTATTATAAATAATAATAAATTTACAAATTAATACCAATGCCAGAGAATTATAAACCAAATATAAAATAAAAACTGCACACTTTTCTCAGAACAGGTACTGAAACAAAACACACTTGAAAACCCTTTAAAAAGTCACAAAAACTTAATTCTTTTTGGCATATTTTCTCTTGGTCCTTGGCCTCCTCCTCAGCATATTTCCTAATGTAATAACATGTTGCTGTGCTATGGCAGAACGAAGTTGTAGAGCTACAACAAGCCCCAGCACTGCTTGTTGGTCCATGACCTTCCCTGGCTGGTCAGAAAGTGATGAACGGCTTCGATCTGAGCGGTTTATATAGTCGGGCCTTTAAAAACACCGATCTCCGGCCGATCTAGGCAAATTTGGTCGGCCGAAGAACGTCCGAAGATCGTTTAAATCGTCCGAAGACCGTTTACTTTCGGCTACCTGCGTCAACATACGCCTACATTCGGCCACTCTCGCGCGAAGAACGGCGGAAGAACGGCGGAAATCGAACGAAAGCGTCCTCTCTCGAGCCGGGATCGCCCATTTTCGGCCTCTCTCGGCCGAACAACGCGCGAATATCGCTCACTTGCGCGCGAGAAGCGGGTCTCTACCGGGCCTTTGCCGGGCCTTTGCCGTGTACCTGCGGGTACTTGTGCGAATTTTCGCATACTTGCGCCCCGGACACGTGTCGATCGCGCGAGGAACGTCCGAGAATCGTCCCCCCGCCATGGTCATTTGGTCGGGACTCAATCGGGTCAAAAAAAGGGGGCGATTGGAGGCGATTCAGGACGACAATCGGGCAGATCAAAAAAATGATTGATCGGGGACAATCTGGTCCAGATCGGGCCGATTGGAAAAAAACAATCCTTGGTGAAATGACCCCTTTACATAGGCGAATATAGCTGTGTAGGACCATAATTTTCCCAGATCACATTTTTCACACACTTGTGAAGAATAAGATCCTATTCTTCACATTTTCAAATGTGACATATGTGTTTGTCCAAAAAGGGGGTTAGCAAGAAAATCACATTTTTCACAGATTCTGTCCGTGCCTGTTTGTGTTGCAACGTATTTATGGCATCATCATCATCCTCATCTTCATCATCCTCCTCCTCCTCCTCATCATCATCATCATCATCATCATCATCATCATCATCTTGAGGGGCAGATATATAATTATTATTGTTTTGCTTCGACGTCTGTACGTCCGTCCGTCCGTCCGTCCGTCTGTCCGTCCGTCTGTCTGTCTCCATAACCCTTGGCCAGATTCACACGAGTGATTGGTACCAAACCTAGTTGTGCATATCGTTCGTCCATTTCCCACTGCTGGTTTGTTCACACTGTAGAGGCCACATTGTTCAAGTAAACGTGATCAAACTTGGCAAAATAATATGTGGTCACAAGACCTTGGCCAAGTTCGATTATAAGCATAATCGGAATATTAGATCAGGGGTTGTCTCCCTTGAATTTTCAAAATTGACCATATTTATGCCCCCGAATTTTTTTCGGGGACATATAGTAATCGCACCGTCCGTTCGTCCGTCCGTCCGGATTCTGTCCGTCTGTCCGTCATTCCGCAGTTCGTGTCCGGATCGTACCTTCAAAACCCCTGCATGGATTTTTTATTAACTTGGCACAAGTGATCACCCTAACAAAACGATGTGTCGCGCGCAAAACACAGGTCTTCAAGGTCAAGGTCACACTTGGAGGTCAAAAGTCAAATTGTGTCCGGTCAATAACTCTGGCATTCATGGACGGATTTTCAAATAACTTGGCACGAGTGCTCACAACAAGACGATGTGTCGCGCGCAAAATCCAGGTCTGTGGCCCCAAGGTCAAGGTCACACTTAGAAGTCAAAGGTCAAATGGTGTTCGATCAATAACTTTTGCATGCCTGAACGGATTTTTCAAATAACTTGGCACAAGTGCTCACCACAACCAAACGACGTGACGTGCACAAAATCCATGTACATGGATCCAAGGTCAAGGTCATACTTAGAGGTCAAAGGACACTTCGGGGGCATTTATCACTTACAGTGATATTTCTTGTTTTATCATGTTTTCCATCTAGTTTATTAGACCTTTGTGAAGAGTTGCCTGCCCTTGATTCAGCAAACGTATGTCAAAAAGCTTATCACCAATGGAGGGGCATGGGTTCGAGCCCCACTAGCGGCGTTAACGACCTGACTCTTTAAGTGAGAAAGTTGACTGTTTCTTACGTAGGATGGGAGTCTAGTACCTTCCTTCCCAGAACATATGGTTAGGTAAACTATCCGCCTGTACATGACTGAAATACTGTTGAAAACGGGCGTTAAACTTGGAAAACAAACAGAACAAACAATGTCGTATGTTGACATGTTACACACGGTAGTAACTACATGTGTCACCAATCCTAATCATTCTTGGACTCCTTGTCTATGACTGTCAGATCTTTATAAGTTCAGTTTTCAACCAGATTGGACCACTGGGTCAAGATGTACGTGGCATTAATTTATCAAAAATTGCTATTTTTAAGAAAGTTTACAATCTAGCATGCTCATTTCTTAATCGATCCTGTCCATACATGGAAATACATGTAATATTTGTGGCATAAAGATCTCGATAAAGGTCGATTTTGAGCCGGATTAAATGGTCGAATCAAGAGTTGTATGCCCTTGATTTATCATAGAATGGCCCCCTTTGAAGAAGCGGAGTATATGGCTTTGCACATGGCGTCGGTTTGTAGAACATGTATATTAACTTGAGGAAACCTTAATTTGGTCACGCGTATTGATTTTGAAGTCAAATGTCAAGGTCGCGGTGACTTTGGACAATGGAACGATACGAAACATGTTGTCCACGACCAGTAGGAACATGTATGTTTACAAAAATATATTGTACTTGATACATGTATAGCAACATCTCTTTCCTTGTTGGCCAATGTGACCGCTTTAAATAGGGACATCTTGGCTAAACTATGCGGTAAAACATGTAGGATTACTCGATTCCGTGAGTCTGTCATGTTGGTCCGTTTTCACGTGTCTGCTCCATAACTTCCTCATGCATGATGAGGTGAAGATTTGAACCAAGTTTCATGAAAATCCTACAAGCAAGTGGTTTAGGAGATATGGATCGGAGACGAAATCCTGGGCTCGAATCTTTGACCTGCAACCGCAACCTTTAACTTGAGCTTACTCACCTGTAACTTGGGTTCTGCAAGTCGCCTCGATGAGGTGAAGATTTGAACCTAGTTTTATGAAAAAATGTCAAGGGTTTAGGAGCGGACACGAAATATTGCTAGGATATTTGACCTACAACCGTGACCTTGAACCGACGCACCTGGAACATGGGTTCTGCACGTTTTCTCGATAATAATAATTGTCTACATTTATAGAGGATAACATGTTTTCTTGACCATTCTTAAACATGGTGCTCTTGAGTACGGAATGAGACCCGTATTCATTGATTATGGATTTTGGCTCCTACAACAGGGATTTTGGTCTCTGTTATAGTGATAATTGTTTGATATACATGTATAGAATAATTATTTAATTATTTCCTTTGTTTCCGACCAGTTTCATCATGGACGTGTTCCGAGTGGGGTTCAAACGTACGACCCTCCGATCGCAACACCAACCCGCTAACCGCTCGGCTACGCCGTGATGAGATGATGGACATACATGCCCGAGTTTCATGAAAATCCTTTCAGGGATTTAGGAGATATGGAGCGAACACGAAATATAATCAAATGTCTTTTAACATCAATGTGTGACCTTGACATTGACCCGAGGCGGTCGAAGCATGCTCTCTGAACATCGCCTTCATATGTGAATATTTGTGCCAAGTTATTTTTAAAATTCCTCATTTCATTACAATGTTACAGCCCACACACGAAATGTTAAAACACGGACATGTACCATACCATAGTGAACATAAATTACAATTTAGTTTGGCACTAGCCGGTATCGAACCCGCACCGCTACGGCGACAGCTCCTAGCAACAACAATTTCGACCACGCTACCAACTGCGCTACCGCAACAACTCCAAATGATTTCGAAAGTTAATATACGTTAACCCTTTTTGACGGATCAGTTTTTATGGAAACGAACCTAATAGCATACGACTTACGGTAAATACATTTAGGAGTTCATAACCCAGCCATATGTGAAAAATGCGATTCAGATGTAAAAATGCACATTTTTAGTAAAATTGCACATTAATATTGAAATGTGAAGAATGCGATTTCATGTCACATCAAAAACCTTCATCGATCACAAATTTCACAGGAAATGTGAAATATGTGACTGTGTTGTGTGAAAAATGAGATCCCATTCTTCACATCTGTGACGAATAGGATCCTATTCTTCACACGTGTGAAAAATGTGATCTGTGAAAATTATGGTCCTACATAGCTGCGACGTTGTGTTTTTTTTTTCTTCAAAATGGCGTCCTTAAAAAAAACAAAGCCTTGGTCATATAGTCCGTGTTGGCTTATCCAATTAGATTACTTGAATTTAATATTGGCCGAGTTTTTCTCATGTTGGCCGAGTTTCTCTCCATATTGGCCTGTGTTTTTACCATATGATGCGTACAGTTTCCTGCAAACCACGGCAGATAATAAGAGCTAATTAATAATTGGTGATATAAACCAAATACAGAAAACCATTATTTAAAGGATGTAATGCAGATAAATAACATGAAAATATATAATAACAGAACCTACTCGGGTAGCAGATCACTCTTCTACAGTGTTTAGATCCTCATTGTCATATCAGATTCATTGAAACCCTTCGATTCAGGTATTTTAAATATACCACGTGATATAAGTGATCATTGTGGTACATACTTAAGTATCCAATACAGTTATAATATCCGACCGACTTATACTGGACTTGTATGGAAATAGTAAAAAAGCCGATTACGTAACAACTTAACGATCTCATTCACCAGGCTGATTGGTCCATTTTTATACAGAGGTTCACCTACCGTAGCATGTGAACAATTTACAAAAATGTTTTTAGACAATGGTTAAATTATGTAACACTCTTAAAATGTTACAATTCGACCAAATGATAAACCTTGGTATGATTCTGAAATCAGACGTGTCTCGAGACAGCGTGACCGCCAGAAAAAAAATGTTCTCGCACTCAGTGTTCCATTGACCTGACCGCCTATAAACGTCCACGTAATAATGTCAACAGAATCATAATACACATGCGAAAGAACGCGTTTTCAGCAGTATTGAAGACACAATTACTGAATCAAGAATCACTGACAGGCGACAATATTAGAAAGACTCTTGAAATACTGTATGAAGTGGAATATAAACGCTGAAACCATTCCTCCTTTAAAAACGACATTACCAAATGGCGATACGTCATTCTCAATAACTGATCAAGATAAACCAAATAGCTTAAATGATTTTTTTTTGTTTCGATAGCTTCAGTTGATGATTCAAAATGTTGAACTACCTAATTTTATAACCGAAATCTGGTGAAAGACTAGAGAAACATTTTCATTAAATAAACGCGAGATAGTAGATGTTATTAACATTTTGGAGATACCCAAAGCTTGTGGGGAGGATGAAATTAGTCATAAAATGCTGAAGAAAACTGTATATACAATTTAAAAACCGTTACATATACTTGTTAACAGATCATTAAATGAATTGTTTTCCCTGACTTATGGAAATGTGACATGATAATGGTATTTTTAAAAATGGGGATCCTAGTATTCCTATAAATTATAGACCTAGTTCGTTGTTGAACTGTGTAGACAAAGTCACGGAAAGAATAGTTTTTAAACATGTGTATAATTTTTCTACACATGCTTGATCTTATATTCAAGAATCAATCAGGTATTTCGCCGAGTCATTCTGCAACCTACCAAATCATCATATATGTCAGGCATTCGATGCTAAACAATGTACGTGCAGTATCTTTAATGATATATCTAGAGCTTTTGACCGTGTTTAGCATAAAGGTATTTTGTTTAAATTACAGCAACATGATGGTAAGCTTTTATCATGGATATATGATTATCTTTCAAGCCGATCGCAAACAATGTGTTTAGGAACTTCATCACCAACGTTAAAAACTGTAACTGCCGGGGTTCCCCAAGGGTTTGATCTGGGGGCCCTTTTATTTTTGATGCACGTAAATGATATTGCGGAAAGCATGCTTAGTATTACTCGTTTATTTGCTGATGATAGTTCGTTAAGAATTTCCACATCTAATATAGATGACATGGAATGTAGTTTAAACCACGACTTACGCATGATTACTGAATGGGCAAACCAATAGCTTGTCCAGTTGAATCCCAATAAACAGAAGCAATGTTCTTTTCTTTATCTGAAGGTGATCGTCGCCCAGTCCTACAACTTAATAATATCTAGTTGACATGTGTTGATCACCATAAACATCTAGGTTTAAAGCTTAGTCATAATGGAAAATGGCACGAGCATATCAAAAATATAGTTGCTTCTGCAAAAAAGGTATTAGGATTAAAGCGAATGCTTAAATATAAAGAATCTCGAAGAACACTTAATCAGATTAATGTATCCTATATGCGTCCAATCTTTGAGTATGCTTCCATTACAAGGGACGGTTGTACCTTATACGAAAAAGATACTTTGGAAAAATTACAATAGGAAGCAGCCCGCATAGTAACTGGACTAACCCGTTCTGTATCCATACATCATTTATTAGCTGAAATAGGATGGATTTCCCTTTCAGATAGTAGAAAACTGCAAAAGCTTATTACAGTATACAAAGTTAAATGTGGAACAACTCCAAACTATATTTCAAAACTGTTCCCACAAGTGGTAGGACAAGTGAGCTCCTAGAACCTTCGATATAGTGATAATAATGCCACTACTGCTCGTAGAACTGAAATATTCAATAACTCGTTTGTACCTTCATCTCTTAATCTCTGGAACAACTTACCAGTAGATATACGCAATTCAAAATATATCTCGATGTTCAAGAGGAAACGTTTCAGTTCTGTTTTTCCCAGCTCAAAAGTTCCAACACACAACTTAACTGGCCAACGATTATTTGCTGTTTTACATGCCGGAATACAAAATTATTGCAGTAACCTTAATAGTGATCTTTATTTAAACCATTTACGAGAATTCTTGAATTGCGATTGTGATTCTGCAGTTATAGACGCTGAACACTTTTTTTTGTCAACTGTAACTTATTTCGTACACAACGGCTTCGTTTGTTTCAATCAACTCGTACATTTCACCCACTAAATTTAAATACGATACGTTTTGGCGGCGAACACTTGTCGGATGACGATAATCAAATTATTTCGAAGCACTACAAATGTACATAAGAGAAACACAGAGGTTTTCCTAGATTGAGATTTACTTTTGCAACTCATGCTGACTGACACTCTTCTTGTGAACTTCACACAATCTCTATACTTCTTCTTTGTCTTCTTTTTTCTTTTCATTAGTTCCTAGTTTTTTTCTTTCTCACTACCTTTTCTCTAATCATGATATTATGTGCAAGTTATCTATAGGTACCTATGTAATTGTCTAACTTTGTGTGTATACTAATTTGTCGGGAAGTGCATTAACTAATGTTGTTAGAACTTGTAGCCCAACACGTTTGCGATTATATGTTGGCAATACAATACGTTTAAATCATTCGTCTTATGTAGTTGTTTATTTTTTCCTCAAATATGATTTTTAAATTAATAGTCTTGTATTTAATGCAATAAGTACGCTGCATATTGGTTTTAGGAAGTTTGTCACATAACAGGGCCTCACGAACCAAATAAAACCATGACTTATTTTTCGTAATACGCTTGTGTATTATTTCGTAATACACTAGAGTGTTACAGATGCAAATGAGTACAAACTCACTGTGGTTGTGTACAGTAATAACAATAATTCCAATTGTTTGCATGGTATATCATACGATACGTTCAGACACCGTGAATATGTATCCTTATTTGAAATCTTACTTTATGAAATGCATGTTATTTACGTTAAATTTAGTTCATGGTGTCGCATAATGTGAAGGCGAGCGCGTAACATCCGCGTAACGTAGCTGACGTCAAGAAAAATAACAAATTTACTATACAATGAAAAGGACAATACACAACACAAAGAGTGGTAAAGACAAGGTTACCTACTTGGAATGGTCAGTAGACAATATGGCTCACTGGTTAGCTTAAATCGATTTTAAGTGTACACAGTCTCGCTATTATGATGTTTTCAGCGCTCAAATTGCCAAGACAATGTAAATAACAGTATATCCCATATCCAGAGAAATTAGTGAACGATACGCGTTTATGTTATTGTAAATATATATAACAAGAAAAGTCATAGTATACAATATATACTATGACGACGAGCGGCAATAAGAATGAAAATTGTAGAATATATTTGTTTTAATTCATTGCATTGGAATTAGAGCATCATGTGTGGTTTGTTTGTGTAATCCTGATCTGGCATTTACCTACGAGAGGTGATACAAACTTCCAGAACAGGTTACTCTAGTAATGATCCTTTTATTATATACCTCTTACACATCATTAACATAGAAACATTTGCATTGCTATTGCTATTGCATACACATTCAATAAAGCATACTATTTCTCGATAAAGTGCATCGGGAAATGTATGTAGTTTTAAGGTGTTGGTGTCATTGGTTTGACCTACTTGTTTTGGTTGTATGACGCAACGTCGTCTTGACGTTCTCGTGCATAGTGGCGTAAAAGTTGCATGAGCTGCTGTTCTATTTTTAGTAAGATAGTGATACTCATTCTATTTTTAGAAGCATAGTGATAACCTGTAGTGTGATACAGGTTGTTGTATTCCATTGTAAGAAGATGACGGTACTATGTATATATTATTGACAGGTATATAATAAATATATTTATTGTATACTTTCATATTGTCCCGTTTAGTTTGCATTGAGCTAAGCGTGCAATATTCTACGATATTGCACGCATTGATATTGCACGGGAACTTTTGCTCGTGCTTGCTAAGAGCCGCGAAATAGAAATAAGGAACTACTTTCAAATAAAAATAACGGAATCCTTCCTACAGTGTCAACAAAAAAATACGAGTTATGGCAAAAATTTATAAAATAATTCAAATGGTAAATCACCCACTGTTTTTAACGTTATCGAATGGTAAACAAACTTCAGAAAATCCCTAGATGTTTTTAATGACGTCATCCGACGTCGACGTCGTTTTCGCGCAAAATAATCATCCACACAAAATGAAACTGAATGGCATGATAGGAATTCCATCAAAAGCTATAAAAATAACACAAATACATGTACAATGAAAAGTAATAGTCATACAATTAACATTGATCAAAAACAATATGAAAGTATACAATAAAAAGATTATTGAATTTGTATGGCTAAATATTACTTGGAACTCGTTGTTTTGGCGCAGAACGACTCGCAAGCTCGTCGTCCTTTGCCAAAACAACTCGTTCCAAGTAATATTTAGCCATACAAATGCAATAACCTATAATATATATATACACTAATAATAAAAAAAAGGCAAAACATCTGTTAAAGTTTGGTAAAGTTCAGATGAAAAATGCACTACCTAAGACACAACAAGGTCGAAATAGAATATGTTTTCTTCCAAAGATTAAGCTATAAATTAGGTTTAAAACATTTAGTGCATAATTCTAGTTCATGAGAAAGTGATATAAATGTAACAATTAAAGTTATCTGCCCTTTGCTTGGATGGTCAAGGTCACTTGGACATTTGCTTTGTCACGTTGCAATGTACCACCCATGATACAACTATAAGCAAAGTTTGAAAGGTCTAGTGCATTCAGTTTGTGAGAAAATTACATAAACGCAAAACTTGAATGTTGACACCGCTGCCGCCGGAACAGCAACACATACACTTCTCAAAACTGCTAACTACACCGCTCACGTTTTGGGTTATTTATATCGATGGGTTGAATGTTTTTCAATAAAATAAAAAGGAAATACCAATTCAATCATTTTTACATCATTTCATTTTATTTTTTTCATGGGCAATGCTAGAACTAAACCACAATAAGCAATTACAAACGACCCATGTAAACACTAAAGTCACACTTTTCCCATATCTACATGTATCTTTACGATTGTTCACGAATATCAATGGTTAATGTGTATTGGCCTACTAGGCCCACGTTAACCATTTGCCAAATCGCCATAGGCAAAAAGTAACCTGAACTGGCGAATGAAAACCGTATGAAATGCACACCAAATTTGCCAGACATCGGCGGTCTGACGAATCCAAATATGTGTCCGATTTTGTCTAAAAGATCTCGGAAAATCCCGAATTCTAATTCACAAAGTCTTTCACTGTTTATAAGCCACTATCCCGCTGAGTGTTTTAGTTAATTAGTGACAATCCATTTAGATAGATAAACTAATTATGGCAGCGTTTATTGAGAGCCACTGTCAAAGTGTCGGTGCGATAAGACTCCGCCCACTGTTCCGCCTCTTGCTGTCAATCAACTGGTTTGTGTCCCCGCGCTCAACATTATCTACAGATTTAACTGTGTGATCGAGCCGGGTAAAACATCAAATGTGGCGCCCTCTAGCGGCCAAAATGGCTGATCAAAACAGAAAGTTTGAAAATGTTTGCTTACGAATTAGCCAGAGATACTCAGCCATTCGGTGTTTACGATCATTGATAAGTGTTAAAGGGACACATGGCAATCTTGATTTTTTAAAAACTAACGGCATCCCGTTAGTTTTTCTACATAAATTGCATTTGTTCAATCATTAATGTTAATTATAAGAATTGTATTAAGCCATTTGTTTTTGCATATTATTATTTTTTTATATTATTGCACCAGAAATATATTAAAACTTATAGTATAAGACGAAATAGTGAATACTTAAAATTTGATTTATTTAAATGTAACCAGGGTAAAAGTTACAAGAGGTCAATGACCTTGAAGCTCTACTGATTGATTTTGATTTCAGGAAGTAGTCGCTTCAAACTTTTTGTTTGAAAATTTATTTTTAGCCGTGGCGGAAATCTTGAATTTCCGGGCCGACCTGAAATTTTGCTAGGATCAATTAGACATCAAGAGCAACATTCCTGTGAAGTTTCATGACAATCCGTTAAGTAGTTTCAGAGGAGTAGTCGCTACAAGTTTTCATTATATAACTATATGTAAACAAAGATGGCCACTGGCAGCCACGTTTAACATCGAATCAAAATAATGTTCGACTCGGATAACCATCATGTCATGCTGATCATTTCAGAAAAAGTCCCATATCAATATCACTTATAGTTTTCAAGAAGTAGTCGCTACAAATTTATGTTTTAAAAATCTATTTTTAGCTGTGGCGGCCATTTTGAATTTCTGGTCGATCTGAAATTTTGCTAGGATCAATTATACATTAAGAGCAACATTCCTGTAAAGTTTCATGAAAATCCGCCAAGTAATTTCAGAGGAGTAGTCGCTACAAGTTTTTACTATATAACTCTATGTAAACTAAGATGGCCGCTGGCAGCCATGTTTAACGTTGAATCAAAACGATTTTTAACAAGGACCAACATCATGTCATGCTGATTATTTTAGAAAATGTCCCATATCAATATCACTTATAGTTTTCAAGAAGTAGTCGCTACAAACTTGTATTTTGAAAATCTATTTTTAGCTTTGGCGGCCATCTTGGATTTCACATCAACATGAATTTTTGCTAGGATCAACTAGACTTTATGGGCAACATTTCTGTAAAGTTGCATGAATATCCATTTAGTAGTTTCAGAGGAGTAGTCGCTACAAATAAAAGTTAACGGACGGACGGACAGACGGACGGACGACGGACGCCGCACCACGGCATAAGCTCTGCTGATCTCTGATCAGTAGAGCTAAAAATGATACTGGATATATAAATTGAGACACCCATTTCAAATACTGCAAGATTGCCATGTGTCCCTTTAAGTGCCTACTAATTAGTTGTACACACGGTAGCGTAAACTGAAACAATGGCAAGTGTGAACCGATGTTTGATCGGCTGTTTCTGAATTGGGTTCATTTTATGGTTGATTGTTCAATCAACATGAAACAATACAAAAGGTGCGATTACTCAAAATATTGGTGTATGATTGATTTTAGCGTGAATTGAATCACAGTCTATATGACGCGTAAGTTACCTGGTAACAAACAAACACCTTGTTAATACGGAACAAAATTACGCGTTGGAAATGATCCAGATTTAAAATCTGGCAAATATTGCAACATCGTGTTTGAACGATAGTTTAACTTCATTTTTTTATTGCAAAAAGTCACTCGCCCTGTCGGATGACCAGACGCCAAATGTTACTCGTGCGCAGGCAGCTTGCATTTTTTAAACCCCATGCTTACGTAAAGTACGGAATATCAATTGATGTACACCTTTATTTTTATAAATCACCGGGATTCCACACTTGGAGAGGCTACACAACACTATTTTTTCCCCGAATAAATCCCGTTTTTTTTACTGATTTGGGCAAAATTAGAGGGTTTTTCATGGCCTTGAATTACTGTTTTCAAATTCCCGATTATTTCCCGATTTCCCGGTATGGGAACCATGATATTATGTCCTATAATGGGCATAACACCGCCGAAAGTCATTCAACTGGAACACAACAATGACATGCGCAACTACACATGGCACTAATCATCCCTGCCATTGTATCAAGATAACAGAAATGTGACAAAGTTTGTGTATTAAAACTTTAAAGAAATCAATATCATTAACCAGTACACAACAATGGCAGTGCAGCTAGGCTTGGTATAGTTCTATGACATAAAACGTCACAGATTACAGAGCTACAGATAAGCAACGTATTTGAGTAAATTCCCAGTTAAAACTCCCTAAATACACATTTAAATTACTTTATTGGTGCGTACCAATTACGTTTAACAAATTAATTACGCAAAATAACTGTTTTTGTCAGCGTATCATATTTTATGATATCCATTACCGTGAAGACGGCCAATATCAAACGGCATGCATCGCCGTTTCCAGTCAATTCTCAAATAAGCGAGCCATTGAGATTGGCTAAATGTGACTGGTTATTAAGTTTATTTTTTTTCACTCGAAAGTAAATTCTTCAGGAACAAAAATGTTGTATACAGTCTATTTTTAATTATTCGGCATCACCAAAGCACTCCACTTTCTCTAAACGACTTCAACTTGGCGAAAAGAGGGGCAGGTGTTTAAACTCAGTGGAAGAATAATCATTATCGCTAAATATTAATAACTAACTCAGAACACAATAATAACTAACGTTGCGACGTTGAGTCGTGACGTCAATAAAGTGTTGCTGATGTCGACGTCATCTGCCGATAACGTTCAAATAAGCGAATATTTGTTTGCAAAAACGTAATTTAAAATGTAATAAATAGATTATTTAACTGCTGCAATCGATTATGGGTAATCCTTCACTTGATGGTAGACGTGCTTTGTTTTTTCACTCGCTCGCATGCGATCGTTCGTGAAAAGAACCACACGCCTACCTCTTGTGAAGAATTTCTCTATAATCGATCCCAGCAGTTAAATAATCTCTATATAATTCATTTAGGGCCCTGGTTTTGTATCACTGCTTAACACAGAAGTTCAGAGAGATATTGCACAGGGTATAGTTCTACCTGTACACTGGACAGACTAGTTTATATCCCTCCGAAGGATGACCTATATTCACAGTACCATGCCCAAGTAAGATACTGCGGGACGGCCAATATCAAACGGCATGCATCTCCGTTTCAAGTCAATTCTCAAATAAGCGAGCCATTGAGATTGGCTAAATGTGACTGGTTATTAAGTTTATTTTTTATCACTCGAAAGTAAATCCTTCAGGAACAAAAATGTTGTATACAGTCTATTTTTAATTATTCGGCATCACCAAAGCACTCCACTTTCTCTAAACGACTTCAACATGGCGAAAAGAGGGGCAGGTGTTTAAACTCAGTGGAAGAATAATCATTATCGCTAAATATTAATAACTAACTCAGAACACAATAATAACTAACGTTACTAACTCAGAACACATTAATAACTTACGTTGCGACGTTGAGTCGTGACGTCAATAAAGTGTTGCTGACGTCGACGTCATCTGCCGATAACGTTCAATAAAGCGAATATTTGTTTGCAAAAACGTAATTTAAAATGTAATAAATAGATTATTTAACTGCTGCATTATGGGTAATCCTTCACTTGATGGTAGACGTGCTTTGTTTTTTCACTCGCTCGCATGCGATCGTTCGTGAAAAGAACCACACGCCTACCTCTTGTGAAGGATTTCCCTATAATCGATCCCAGCAGTTAAATAATCTCTATACAATTCATTTAGGGCCCTGGTTTTGTATCACTGCTTAACACAGAAGTTCAGAGAGATATTGCACAGGGTATAGTTCTACCTGTACACTGGACAGACTACTTTACATCCCTCCGAAGGATGACCTATATTCACAGTACCATGCCCAAGTAAGATACTGCGGGAGTTTGTTTGAAAAATCCGGGATGTGACCCCACTGGAAATCAAACACGTGATTTCTGGGACTCGAGTCAAGAATGCTTAACACTTGGCGACCGCAGAGTTAAGTTTCTAAAATTATATGGAAACAAAAGACCACAAGATGTTTCGAAAGAAAAACATTCAAGAAAAATAGGTCTGGAAGTCTCCTGAAACATGGAGTCATACACAAATATCCTAGAACAATTCGGTATACACAGGGTCTGAATGACCCTGACTACCACAACAGCCATGATTCTCACATCTCCGTCTAGGTATTTTGTTCTTCTTTTAGATTAGATACAACAGATTACCAAATATGCAAACGACGACTAGAAACGTCAGGGAATGTTTATGCACACACAACCTTCCAATTGTTCACTCGAATATTAAAACATGCAGATGAATAACAAATAAGTTATCATTTTACGCAGTCTAGATCATCTGCGACGCTTGCTTGTTTACAAAATTATCAGGCGTCGAACATGATCAAGACTAATTTCATTTAGGTCAACGCAAACAACACAAGTACACAAAACATTCATAAACTGAAAATGTGAGCTAACTTTATAGACACGTATGACAGTGGAGAGTGTAAACTTGCACATATTCTACTTACGATAAATTGTTGCGTCCTAACAGGTGCACTATCGCTGCACTAAAGAAAACAAAATGGAGGAATGGCCGCATCAAAACGGAAAAGGAATGCTATGACGTCAGGCTGTTCCAGTAACACATTACTTTCGTGAAACGCCTCCCGAGTATTGGCGATCTGGGCAGTGAGGTATAAAACAACTTTCTGCTCACTATAAAAGACACATACATCTATATAAATCTTCCTTGGAATTTTATTAGAAAAAAATGTATTTCACATCGATTCAAAAAGATATACAGAAAATGGAATTCGCAATTAACTATCTCCATACACGAGGGGTACAGCAAAATCACGCTTCACTGTGCACTATATGCAGTATATAGAATCTCGAATTAGGTCAAACTCCATCACAGTATTAGAGCGTTCTAATGGTTTTCATACACAGTAATAGTTATCTGAATTTCTATATTCATGAATAATAACGCTCTATGAAAAAAATAGAAATTTCTCAACATGTATCCGGAAGTGTACTAAACAACCATAGCAGTTGCAGCTAAAGAGAAAACCAATCTAGTGTGCGGCCGTGCAATCATTGAGTCCGATGAGATTGTCCGGTCATCGAACAAGAGAAAATGAAGCGTAGTGAACGACTGTGAAGGGGCCAATCATCAAGCATGAAGTGTGCTGCAATACTAAAGGGGAATATCCTTTTCTGTCGCATTTCCTGATTAATATGGTAAAGAGGTCAGGAAATCCAAAAGACCCCTTTAATTTCGGAAGTTTATAGATCACATCTCCATAGAATAACGGTTGTGATATTTCTAGTCGCAGAACAGTTTTAGGTTGATGTTGAACTTCTCCAGCAGTTTTTGTTGCGGCGATAGAACTTTGAGAACGATATTCGAAGTTTATGATATCTAAAACCTTGTTGAAGAAGTTTACTTGTAATAACTTGATTACGATAATTGAAATCCTTAACATCTTTACAAGCCCTTGCAAAATGAATTAGCTGGGAGATATAAACCACGTATGATGTAGCACAAGGTACGACGTCCCCATCTAAATGTCAAAGTTTCAAAGTTAAAGTCATCGAAGAATGCTGCTATGTTATCCCAACTGTTGGTTTATTCAACGTGAGCTCTGGTAGATAAATATTAGGGACGATATGAGCACAGAACGGATTATCAATATTGAGTATATCATCCAGATACGAGATATATTATTACGGTTTTACCGTATGTAATAAAAATGTGGTATAAAAGAAAAGATAACGCTGTACAAACATCAGCGCAATCCCGCATGCTATATTCATTACAAGGGGTGTTTGCAAAAAAGCCCTGACATTATTACAAGCAAGCAAGTCCTTTCCCTAGCAAATGTTTTCTTTACAAGCTGAATCAATTTATCGTTGATCAGGTTATGTAGCAGAGTAATGTATAGTGTCGAAAGAACGTAGGCGCTTATAGTAGAGGCATGGAAATGCTTACACCGTAATTTATCATGAACTTCTCCGAAGTTGTTGATCGACCAACAGATTGATTACTGAATTTTCAAACACATTTTCGTAATATTTTACAACATGTCGCGGAAAGTAGTGGTGCATGAATTTGCGATAAAACGTGCTTAGCCTCTCTTTCATTGTATTTTCAAGTCCTTGTTTGCAGTACAGTGCGGACCTACGATGCCATTGCGGTTTCTATAGGACCCTATATCTCATTTGTGTGTGGATGTTTGTGACGTTTTGGAATCCAGTACATAGTGGGGAGCTTATTCTGCTTATTATTTACAGAAACCATCATAGTCTCCATACAGAAACCATCATAGTCTCCATACATAAACCATCATAGTCTCCATACAGAAACCATCATAGTCTCCATACAGAAACCATCATAGTCTCCATAAAGAAACCATCATAGTCTCCATACAGAAACCATCATAGTCTCCATAGAGAAACCATCATAGTCTCCATAAAGGACACATGCTGTGAAAACATTCTTCTCCAGCAATGGTATTGGTTAGATCAGCAGAAGTGCTCACTAGCTCTGCATTCAACGTATTGATATAGTGCATTAGTCCGATATCAATGATATTGTTGGAGGCTTTGTCTGCAGGAACTAGAACAAATGTAATATGACGATTCTGGACTCCCTTCTTCAAATGACGAGAAAGCTGCCGGGAAATTAGAGGGGAATTTGACTAAAAAATTACATCCTGGCAGTAAGAGCTATTATATCTGCACTTTCACGTTTCAAATTCATTCAAAGTCTTTATTAAGACACCGCGTGCGCAAACTTGGAAACGTGGCTCCATCGTAAAAGGAGTATCTACTATAGAATGTGCAGCATATCAGCAGTTCTGCGGGTAAAAAGGTTCTTGATCCATTCTACATATTTTATCTTGATGTAAATGGTGGATGAGCCTGACATGTTCATTCCTGTAAGGCGCCATATAACCTTTCATCTGTTGGTTTGCCTTAAATCCCAATGCAGTTCAATCTACTCTCACAAATTGACGTCTTAAATTTACAATAGTAAAGTGAAACTATCATGTCGTAGGATTGTTATATAATAAATAGCATCTTACATTCGTGACTGTGCATTATTGACTTTAATAGACTCGTTGGATAATATGATACTCGGCATCCTACCATTTTATCCAACTCGGGCAGTTTAACCGACAAATCAAGTAGTCATATACATAATGTTTATTCACATTTCAATTTATTTATTTACATTAAATGACAAACACATCTAAAATGTAATACTTCCTATATTATATTAGTGTCGGTCCATGTTTTCTAACTGATTGTTCTGATTGTGACTAATCAAGCATAGTTCACAGCATCAACCAGTCCGATCCTGTCTTCCTTTTAAACAAATGTTCCATTCACACCGTCGCCTTGTGCAAGCAGCTGTCCTAGGCTGTAAACGACAAACAAGAGATTAAAGACGAAAACTGTACCGAATAAATTAATATGCTATAACAGCAGTGATAAATGATACATGCAACAATTCAAACAACAAATTAGCTATGTTTATGCCGCGGTCTGCCATTTAATTATCCTCGTAAAACAACACTATCGCATTTGCTGTCCAAAAAGTATCCTTACTTTAATTCTGATTATAAGAATCTTTCATGGAAATCCGAAGAAGATCAGAAATTCCAACACGAGGTATAAGTGTTTTTATCGGAACGGAGGCTCTGCCGAGGGTCTGCTTAAAACAGTTATACCTGAACTGGATACCCATGATTGATTATTGTTCTTGCATATCATTTATATTCTGCACGTTGACGTCTTCAACTACTAGCATGTTTGCATGTTTGTCCTACGTATATGTTATCGATATTTGAGTTTAAAGTAGCTATCTCGCGAATAACAGCCAAATTTTACATCATATGTATACGTTTCTCAAACCTACTGACAACGAGTTATATATATATATAACTTACATATGTTGAGAATCCGTGCACTATAGAAACGATGTAAACGGTTATAACCAGCCAGGCCAAACACCGAAACAGAAACGTCGAATTAAGTCACCATCTCATAATTCATTTTACGTATATTCATTCAATGGTATTTTAAGAACACGTGAATAAACCTTTACTTTTATCGGCACATAGTTCATTATTATATAAATATGAATTCCTGGATAGAGTTTTGATACCCGGTCGTGTTGTGTAATTTTGCCGCTATTTGTCGGGTTAGTTTCTTTAATATACATTTGGTTTCTTGCTTTTTTTACTGCGACTAATCTTGAATTGTAACTTACCCGTCGTCCTCTCGAACAGCGACATTGATTACACCCGTCATAATATCTTACTCCCGGTCTCACACGCCGTCCATAACAGTTCACACATGCTATAACATAGGACAAAATTTTGTACAATGCTGAGACTGTGTTTGATAAAACATTAAATTTAAATCTTATAATTATATATTTGGTATAATATATGTTATATCATCATATATTATCGAGTATAGTATAAACTACACTGAGTTGCACAAGAAATTGGACACTGCGTTTTGTTTAGATTTAATTGTAGTTTTTTAGAATTAAATTGACAAATTCTAAAATGAATATGCCATGTTTGCTACCAAAAAAAAAAAAAGATATACAAATCGAACATGGAAAGTAGCATTCAATGACGACAGTCAACCACAAAACACAAAAACAAACACGCAAACAGACAACCGAGAAGGCAAAAGTAATAACAAATGCAAAAGACATCACATACACTAAAGGATTGACAATAGGGCTGAACGTTCCAACCATTGTTGGTTGGAACGTTCAGTGGCCAAAAAGGCCACCACTGTGGGTTTAAACCAGGTTCTAGGGTGCACCAAACCTCACACTTACCTTATTGTCATCCCAATTAAACAGGACAGTTTAAATAAAGAAATCCCCGCCACTAAACATTTTCTAACGAACAAGGCAGCGTTAAGTAAAACATTTAGATGCTTGTGTATATATAAATACAAAAAAAATACTAGAAAGCCACAATGAAGGTACTCGAACACTTGGCAGAAGCCAGAGCAACAAGAGAATAAACCATTGAGGGCACGACAAGACAAGACCGCGGACAAACATCAAACGCCACAGTCCTAATGGGCTTTAGGTAGGCGTCATCATAGGGTCCACAGCCTGTCCGGACATCGTACAAGTAAAGAGGAAAGCGCAGTGACGAACTGTAAAGGGTCCACCACCAAGCATGCAGTACTTTGCAAAATGATAGGGTCATAACCTCTTTTGATAAACATTTTAACAATTTAACAAAAATAGTACGAACGTGATCATGACCGAGAATATTACGAAGTTTGTAAATCACATCACCATAGAAGTCAGGTTGTGATAGTCCTTGTCGCAGAAGAGACCTTAACTTGCTTTATATTTGGAAAGAAGATCAGGGTTACGATAATACATTTTTTGCAAAGGTTTTACGAAGTTTATGGTAATGGTAACCCTGATGGAGTATTTTTTTAGTTATACAAAGATTACGAATATTAAAGTCCTCAACTCGAGTACAAGCTCTTGAAAACGAATTAGTTGAGACACATAGAACTCATAGGAAGTTGCTCGGGGAACATCCCCATCTAAGTGGGGATGATAATTAACAATGTCAATGTCAAAATTAAAATCATCTCTCTTGTCATAGATTGTGTTAATAATTTCACCCTTTACAACAGAGATATAAATCAAGAAAAGAAGCGTTATTATCTGAAATATTGGCCTTGTTAAGCTGAAGTTCTTTAGGATAAATAGTATTAACCATAATTGGAAAGAAAGGGTTGTCAATGTTCAATATGTCATCCAGATACCAAGAGGTGCCATTAAAGGCTTTAATAACATTTGCCTGGGTATCTGGTGAAAGAATCAACATGAAACCTCTTTCATAGCAATATAAAAACAAATCTGCGACAAGTGCTGCACAGTTCGTACCCATAGGAATACCAACAATGTGTCTATACACGGTGATTCCATACCTGACGAAAATATTATCTAATAGGAAACTGAGTGCTTCATAAACTTCATGGCAAGTCCACATAGTGTAATTATCTAAACTGCCGTTAGTAAAAAAACGCTTTAATATTATCATAGGCCAAAAATGTAGTATTTTATAAATTATGTAGTATGTAGTATAAACCGGGCCTTATACGAATTTGTATGTAATTTAGGAATCCAGTACATAGCAGGCAGTTTATTTTGCTTATCGTCTACACCAGCCTTGGATGTAGTGCACCGAGTGATATGTGCTGAAACAACATCATCCTCAGTAGAATTTACTGGAGTATACGAATTGTCTTTGTCAGTCCATTTTTACAAAAGTCTTTGTAATGCCATTGCCAATATGATGCTGTCATTTGTTTCTCAATAGGTCGAATCATTAAGGGACTGTCGCTTGATAAAGAAGATAAGGTGTAAAGTAAAATAGATGAAAATCGATGGGTCCCATCGCCAATAGCAACACTTTGCTGTCAATGTGCACATCCTAGTCAACCACTATGTCGAATATGAAACACTCCCTTAACTGACGTAGAAGACGTTCAAGTTACAAGGAAACAACAAGAAATGTTATTAATAACGTCGGAAACAATATGACATTGACTTCTGAACCCGGGGTCAAACACTGGATTTGAAAAAAAAAAATCGTCTACACATCCTAGGCAACCACTGTGCTAAATACGAATACAATCCTTAGGCTGGTGTAATAGGCGTTTAGCCACGAGGAAACAATAACATGCATGCTGACCCCATATGACCATAAGCCCCCACACTACAGGGAGGATGATTCGTACATCAAATCACAAAATCTTTTTCATATTGTATGTGTATATCATCATGATCATTACTTATAACATGTAGATCATTACTTTTAACATGTAGTTCATTACTATAACATGTAGATCATTAGTTATAGCATGTAGATCATTACTTATAACATGTAGATCATTACTTATAACTTGTAGATCATTACTTATATCATGTAGGAAATTTCATTAATCGCTGGTGTCATGTTCCATTTCGCAAATTTGACCTTGAACCTTGAACTCTGGCCCCAAGGGTCAGACCCTAGATTCGACCTGTGTGATCAGTATGTCACTGATGTAAGTGGATTTTAGGTTATGAAGAAACAATAAAAATGAAAATGATGCTGTTACCATATGACCATAAGTTCCCATCCCCAAGGAGGATATCGCATATAAATAAGTGTATGCGTAATCTTTACTTATAGGATGTTAGAAATATAATTTTGTTTGTTTGTTTGTTTGTTTCTTTGTATGGTGATTTACGCATTGATGACGGTCAAATTTTGTGGTGGAAACACCCACTTTTCCTGGGTAGAATCAGTACTGTACATATTTACATCCGTAAGAATCGAGACTTCCTCACTTACAAGTCGAGCTCCCAGTGTGATTCGAACCCAAAGCAGAGAGAGGAGAAACATATTTAACATCACAGGATTTGACCTTTCGACCTTCACGTAAGTACAACACAAAGATTATCATGTTTATATATTTACTAAAACGTATAGTAGAAATCCACAAAGCAAATGCTCAAGGACAGAAGCAGGAGCAATACAAGAATGAAGACTCACATTCAACATTACCACCCCTTTCAGGATATAGGTAGATGTCGTCAGAGGGTCCACACTCTATTGGGTCATCGCACAATCATAGAGGGGATCATAGTGGCGTACTGTACACACATTCAACATTACCACCCCTTTCAGGATTTAGGCAGATGTCCTCAGAGGGTCCACAATCTATCGGGTCATCGCACAATCATAGAGGAGAGCATAATGGCGTACTGTACACACATTCAACATTACCAGCCCTTTCAGGATTTAGGTAGATGTCGTCAGAGGGTCCACACTCTATCGGGTCATCGCACAATCATAGAGGAGAGTATAGTGGCGTACTGTACACACATTCAACATTACTATCCCTTACAGGAATTAGGTAGATGTCGTCAGAGGGTCCACAATATATCGGGTCATCGCACAATCATAGAGGAAATCATAGTGGCGTACTGTACACACATTCAACATTACTATCCCTTACAGGATTTAGGTAGATGTCGTCAGAGGGTCCACAATCTATCGGTTCATCGCACAATCATAGAGGAGAGCATAGTAGCGTATTGTACACACATTCAACATTACTATCCCTTACAGGATTTAGGTAGATGTCGTCAGAGGGTCCACAATCTATCGGGTCATCGCACAATCATAGAGAGGAGAGCATAGTGGCGTACTGAACACACATTCAACATTATCACCCATTTCAGGATTTAGGTAGATGTCGTCAGAGGGTCCACACTCTATCGGGTCATCGCACAATCATAAAGGGGAGCATAGTGGCGTACTGTACACACATTCAACATTACTATCCCTTACAGGATTTAGGTAGATGTCGTCAGAAGGTCCACCATCTATCGGGTCATCGCACAATCATAGAGGAGAGTATAGTGGCGTACTGTACACACATTCAACATTACTATCCCTTACAGGAATTAGGTAGATGTCGTCAGAGGGTCCACAATCTATCGGGTCATCGCACAATCATAGAGGAGAGCATAGTGGCGTACTGTACACACATTCAACATTACTATGCCTTACAGGATTTAGATAGATGTCGTCAGAAGGTCCACAATCTATCGGGTCATCGCACAAGCATAGAGGAAATGATAGTGGCGTACTGTACACACATTCAACATTTCTATCCCTTACAGGATTTAGGTAGATGTCGTCAGAAGGTCCACAATCTATCGGGTCATCGCACAAGCATAGAGGAAATTATAGTGGCGTACTGTACACACATTCAACATTTCTATCCCTTACAGGATTTAGGTAGATGTCGTCAGAAGGTCCACAATATATCGGGTCATCGCACAATCATAGAGGAGAGCATAGTGGCGTACTGTATATGAGTAAACCACTTAACATGAAGTTCGTTTCAAAATGATAAGGCCTTAACCTCACTTGAAACAAGTTTAATAACCAGTGTGTGAACTTAATTATGACCAAGGATCTTAAAAAATTTTAAGTTACCTCACGCTAGAAGTCAGGTTATGATAGTGCTTGTAGTAAAATATATCTTAAATTCATTTTATATTTTAAAAGTAGATCAGGACTACGATAATAAACTATGGTTTTCGAATTTTATCGTAAAGGTAGTCCTGATGAAAAAGCTATTTACGTATACAAGGTTTATGGAAATAAGTATAAAAGTCTAACAGGAAATGGAGCTATCACATAACACAGTAAACCCAAACACGCGCAAAAAGACAAACATGAATGGCAATGTTAATAAGGAATAAAGGCATTTGAGATGCAAAGTTTGATGAAGGGATAGGAGAAATACGCATGGAGGCATGGACGGACGGTCTAACCTTTTTATGGAGGCGGCGATAATTAGCTATGGAAAGTTGAAAGTAGTCAACCTACTGTTAAACAAATACTAATTGCTATGAAAATAATTTACAACATATATAATTAATTATCACGCATATGTTTTGTTTTATTTAATGAGCATGCATTTATATATTCATCCGTGTGTCCTCATTTGTCTCATTACAATATTTCTCATTATCTACATGTTCGTGTATCTAGGCGTCTCAAGTGTTATCGTCGGTCTTACACACACATTGATTCAGCTTCTATCCTGTAGAACTGCAGAGTTGCTTCAAATTCTATAGTAGACACTCCATTTACGTTTCCACGTTTGCATACGCGGTGACCTCAAATGAGCATGATAAAAAAATGATAAAATGAAAATGAAGGGAGAGGGGTGTCCTCTGCCTCTAGCGGGATTTGCAGTGGTTGTATTCTACTCAGGTAACCACACGGGGAAAATGACGATGAAAACCCCTTGTCATGAAACTACATGTATAACATAATGACTTAATTTGAAAATGCATCAACATGACCTTTTATTGAATTAACATGGAATAATGGACATTTCGATTATAAAAAACAATTATGTCTATGTGCTTGTTTATAAATGGATGAATACATAGATGTTCCAAAGGACAAAGAGACAGACAGACAGACCATCAGTTAGACACAATCGTAACTACCTCCAAATAATCCCTAGGAAACGGCTGACAAAGATAGATGTTCTAATGGACAAACGATAGACAGTCACATATACATATCTACATTAAAATAACCCCTATTATACTGCTGAAAATGTTATGTTTTAATGGCAGATAGTACTAATTCATACCTCTGGGACGATAAGGCACCCCTGAAACGAAAGAGAAGATTTTAGAAGATCCTTATATGCATGCACACATACAGACATGATATTGTAAAATAAAACAATTAAATATATAACGCACGTGTCATAATACCACTGTGACACTAGTTTAATGAGATAAACATATATACGCCTTATATATCGCATATAGCGTATTAACGCAATGTTCTGTGATATACATATATACGCCTTATATATCGCATATAGCGTATTAACGCAATGTTCAATGAGATATACATATATACGCCTTATATATCGCATATAGCGTATTAACGCAATGTTCAATGAGATATACATATATACGCCTTATATATCGCATATAGCGTATTAACGCAATGTTCAATGAGATATACATATATACGCCTTATTTATATCGCATATAGCGTTGTTTACTATATTTTATGATAAACAATTTTAATAATGCAATTTAGCAGTCAAATAAAAGTGTTATTGCATACTGTGAAATATAGAGTATTATTTGTTCACTGTCGGAACTACATTTTTGTAAAACAATATTTTGATTGTATATTGGCTGGGAAATAACTGATACGTGCTGTTAGTAGTAAATAGCCAAAGTTAATTAGAGGCACCCACCGTTTCTGTAAGCTAGATCTGCAGTTGTAATATTAGTATAACATTGTTAACATTGTTTCCGCTGGGAATACAAACAATTTGTCGCGTATATTGGTTTATATAGAGTAAAACACTGATTTTAACAGTGAAAATGAGACAAGTATTTTTTATGGTATTATTGTGTATACCGATATAACTATTGTGCATGCCAATGAAATATATAAACGTCTATATACCGATGTTACACTTGTGTATACCGATGTGACACTAGCATACACCTAGTTTATACTTCTATACACTGATGTTACATTTCTATATACTGATGTTACAACTGTCTATACTGATGTAACACTTGTTTATATTGATTTTACACTTGTATGTAGTGATGTTACACTTGTATATACCAATGCTACACTTGTTTATACCAATGTTACACTTGTATATTTCAATGTTACACTTATGTACACTCATGTTACACTTGTATACACTGATATTACATTTGTGTATACCAATGTTACACTTGTATACAGTGATGTTACGCTTGTATATAACTATGTTTCACTTGTGTACACTCATGTTACACTTGTATACACTATGTTATACTTGTATCCACTTGTGTTAAACTTGTATATACTAATGTTACACTTGTATATACCTATATTTCACTTGTGTACTCTCATGTTACACTTGTATACACTATGTTATACCCTGGTGTTACACTTGTATATACCAATAATACACTTGTATACACTGATTGTATATCATATATACTTATGTTACACGCGTATATACTGATATTACACGTGTTTATATCGATGTTACACTTGCATATACATATGTTACACTTATATACACTTATGTTATACTTGTATATAGTGATGTTATACTTGTTGTATATACCAATGTTACATTTGTATACAATAGTGTTACACTTATATACAGTTATGTTTCTGGTGTATACACGGATGTTACACTTGTCTCCACTGATGTTACACCTGTCTCCACTGATGTAACACGTGTATACCCTGATGCCACACGTTTTTGTTTCGATGTTACAAGTGTAAACTTCGATGTAACATTTGGCTTTAACGGTGTTACACTTGTTACACGTTGCAACTCCGGCTAAATGTAATGTATTAAGTTTGTTCGCGTGTTCAAAATGTTTGCTTGAATCCTTTTGTCTTTTTTTAATTACTGTTTAGAAAAATAGAAACTAATGAATTAATAAAATTACAACTTTCATATAATTTGTAAAGTATTGTTAAATACTTACTTGCATCCACCATTGCTAGAAACACAACTAGTACAATGACCAACACACATGTCTTCATGTACTCATACAAGCGAGGCGTTCAGAGTAATATTTCTAAAAAATATGTGTGTATATTTGAAATTACTTTTTGCGCCGCAGATGTTGTTGAATATCAAAACAAATAGACCAGAGACATTCTTATTAGCATATTTTGGTGACAAACACAAAATCTAATGTTGACATTGTGTCTACATTGTATCATTAATCAAAACCTCCTCGTTGATAACGGGGAACCAGTCAAATCTGCCTCGTTGATAACGGGGAACCTGTCAAATCTGCCTCGTTGATAACGGGGAACCAGTAAAATCTGCATCGTTGTTGAACGGGAGCCACCGCAATCTTAATGACAGTTTATAATATTTTATATATTAAAACGTCACGCTGAAAAACTCAGAATGTATTCATGGAGTTATTTTACCTGACATATAAATATAACAATCTGAAATTGTAGTTGACAGAGAGACATATAGGCAAATATAGGTAATAATTCATAAGGGACTTTGAGGCGTTGAGTAATACTTGTTTTTATAGGCAATACATTAATGTATGCATCATTTAACTGACAACAAAAGTTAAACATGATATTCAAGAAGTGTAAATGCATACACATGTAAATTGTGTATTACGTTTGACGCATACACATTTATATCAGAAGTTACTTGAGAACTGTATTACTGTATTAACAACAGTATGTTAAAATGACACGAAATTCACCTCTAATCACTACGTTCTTAAATAATCATATACATGCGTATAAATAAATAAAGAATAAAGAAACACAATGCTTTATCATATAACTAGGCAGCTATAATAGGCAATATAAGTGTAACATGTATATATGAATATAAAAAGAAAAACGACTAGAAAACCACAAAGCAAGTTATTGCTGACTGTGCAGCCGCCAGAGCAACATGAGAATAACTCGTTAAGGCTATTGGCGGTTAACATCATACGTTAACGTACTCAAACTGATTTTGAATTTTAGATTTGTTCTAGTAAAAAAAAAAATAAAAAAAAATTAGTTGCGATCTAGTTTCCCGTTTTAATCAGCGATATACACAAAAACGTAAACCCTTCATCGGAATCTTACCTGCCATTATAATCGAAATTTACTGTCCTCATCATCAGTACATATTATGAATTATTAGCGCAGGAAATAAAATATGCTTGTATTTAAAATTAAAGTTCTCATGAAATGATAAATATGAATGAAACATTTTTTTTTGATACACAGTGTCTTAACATTGATTTATGTTCATTAATCAATGTTATGTCAATAAAGGTCATGTTGATGCATTACAGATTCAGTCATGTTTTAAATGCGTACATACACATAGTGATGTTGCCCTAGTTTCATCACAAGAGCGTTTTTATCATCATTTTCCCAGTGTGGCTGCCGGGGTAGAATACAACCACTGCAAATCTCGCTAGAGGCAGATGGGTAAGACCCCTCCCCACCCAGCCACCCTTTTGGTTCATTTAAGCTTTTTTTATAATGCACATTTAAGGTCTTCATCATGACACCACGTATGCACACGTGGAAACGTGGTTTCATCTTAAATGGAGTGTCTACTATAGAATTTGCAGCAACTCTGTAGTTCTGAAGGTTAGACGGTTCTAATCCCATTCTACATATTTTATCTTGATGTTAATGGAGGATGAGCCTCGCATATTCATTCCTGTTAGGCGCCATATACCCTTTCAGGTGTTGGTGCGCGGTAAAACCCAATTCATTTAAATTCAATTCAATTATCATTTATGTCAGGAGCAGAATGAATGGCCTTTCTTGTAGGCATTATATCACTGGAGGCTGTTCCGATTGTTCGTCGAATGGCTTTGAGGTGTTACTTACTTGTCCATGGTCCCTTGAGATCATCGAGCACCTGTCCCATGGGATCATCAAATCCTATCTGTGTGACTGTATAAAAGACCTCATGGTTTGTAATTAGGACTTTAATCGGGGATAACTTCTATTTCCGCCAATTATTTCACTTCTTTTATTTCTGTTTCTTTATTTTATTTGTTTTCTTGTTCATTTCTTTTTTTTCATTCTAATTACGTGCCATTTCTTTCTTCAGACTTAGTCGCCATATATACGTTTTCAATTTAAAATGTGTTGTTAGACATGTTTACCCGATCCAAATGCCATTCTACACTCAAGTTTGTTAAGCATCAATATTTCAATTCTTAAATATACAACAATTAATTTTGTTTTACAATTAATTTATCTAAAATACAGAAGAAACAATCATGTGTGTTTTTGCATGTCACTCTATAAAATACAATTTTGCATTGCTACAAGAAGAAGCAACCGTGATATGACTGATAGATTGTTAAAAGCGCCGTTAAATCCTAGACATACATGAAAATAGTGTCATTAATACTGCTATCGGTTGTAATGAAGGTGTGGATTGCTATTGTAGATGACACTAGAATATGTTTAATTGGCATTTTGATGACTTTAGGTGTTGCATTTGTTAACAACACTTAACAAGCTGACACCCACGTGCCACTCACAAATGTCAGTTTTGACAGCATACTCGTGCATTTTAAATGTGTTTTATAGGCGAATATGAAAATGGATTTATTGACTGCACTGTTCAGTTTTATGAACTTCACGATGTCATGTATTTTATGCACTTCCTTTCGTTTAAGTTAATATGTGTGTATATTTAAGAAAAACGGAAAACTGTTTACGGTGAGTCATCGTTTATTGCATCACGTTTTGGAGTTCAATTCATGGCCCGAACAGAGTGAAATTATTTTTGTTTATATCTGCGCTAGTGATATCAAACACTGCAAATTACCCGTACACGACGTTCTATTTATATTAATAAACGCAGGACACTTTCCTAACTGTTATCTCGTGACGGGCGCATGAAATAACAGTGATAGTATTAGTTATTTTGATACTTTAAATTAATTATTGGCTCGCATTCGTTACCTGGAATTATATTTTCATACAGGAAATAAGCATCTATGTTTTACAGTGTTTACTATCTTTATTTTATGCAAGAGGCGCAAGAGAGTCCGAATCGCTCATCTTGTTTAAGACTGTATGGTATCCATAAGGGTTCTAATGAGATTTATCTAATTGATCCAATATGTCAAGTTCGAATCTGTAGAAATATAAAAGTCAAACAGGAATTGTCGCAATCACAGAGCACAGTCAACCAAAAACACGCATACAAAACAAACAACAATTACAATGAAAAAAACAGAAGCAGCAAAGTATGCGACACCAAACAAAATAAAATGGTTGCCAATAGAGGCTCAGTCTTGGTATGGTCAGTGACAGAAAATGCCGCTGAGGATTTCAGGTTTCCGGTTTCCATGTTCCAGAGTGCACCAAACCTCACACTTACGCTATTGCCATCTCAACAAAACGGAACAGTGTAAATAAAGAAAGTCTTGCCAGGCTATATACTCTAACAAACGAGGCAGCACTACTAGGCGATATAATTTTAACACGAAGATGAAAAACGTATTGTTATTGAATCTTTTCATGAGCGGTAATATACGTTGCCATATCTCTCCCGCCCACTAGTACAAGCTTAAGCGATTTTCTAATTTTAAGCCACAAGGATTGGGCTTGATGATCCCAAAAGACCAGTAAGTAATACCACTACTGATTTGTAGTGTTCAGTTGCACTTCAAACATAAGTATTAATAACATTATGAATAACATTATGATATTTTAATAAAATAATAACAAACTCGGCTATTTCGCATGTTCTCTCACATTAAATTGCTAAACGAATAAACCATTTTTCGGAAATGTGAATATAAATTCAGTTTATCAGGAGACAAAGAAGTATACGTCCCTGATTTTACCAAAGAATTATATAGTGATGTTGCGTTTTTTATTCTTAGACTATATTTGACTCAGTTTTTCGTTCGATTTATTTCTTCCTTTATTAATCAGTTGTTCGTTTTACGTCTTTATTGAGATATGCTGTTGTTGTGTTTGTTTGGGGTTGTTGTGTTTTGGTTTGTGGGGTCGTGGTGGTGGTTGGGGTGGGGGGAGGGGGTGTTTAGCAACATAAACTACTGTTAAAAATGTTCTTATTGATTGTTTTAATTCCTTACATATGTCTGGGGGTTTTCACGGTTATTTTCCTCATCCATGAAAAACCAATTAAGCAAAAATCTTCTTTCTTATTTGGTGTTCAACCTTTACTGATCTATATCAAAGATTAATTTGTTTGAGACGCGCCCTAAATTTGCCGCGCGGACATATTCGACACTTAAGTGTGATCCAATATGTTCGCGGAACTGGAACGTTGATGACATATTGACACCCTGCAGATATATCGCACGAAATTTGATAAAGTGTTTACCTTTTACAAAATACAAAATACACATTGTTTAGGACATTTCGTCTAACGTCTCATTAATTAATGTTACCAACTTAATTCTTACATTTAAATGGACACAAAGTTTTATAACAAACATTAAAATGAGCACCTCAGTTTAATGATGAAGTTTCCCTCCTTGTTTATTTATTATTCTTGCTTATGTTTGATAATTGCACTGAAAGGAGATGTAATACATGGGAACAATTTGATTTTGTGCAGTACTATTGAAGTACTATTTCTAACAAATATGCTGATATAGTTTGAAAATATATTAAAATAGTTTTTTCTTTAAACTGTATGTGCAGGAATGTACTCTTTAAGTAAAAGTTGTTGTGCAGTGGGTATGTTGTGAAATTAATGTTTAAAACACGGCGAGTTATTTCACTGAATTTAACGGAGCGTGTATTTTCAGCGTTTTATTGGCATTTAACATTATACATATTTTTATGTAAAATATGCAACACATTATGATATAGAAACATATATAGATCTATACGTAATTAATATAAAAAGTCATATATCTGTAAGAAAAAAAATACATGTGAAGTGACATCACTAAAATGTTGTGGGCGCCGTGTATTAAACCAGTGAAACAATGAGCTTGGGAACCAATTATTTTGGCGGGAAAACTCCGTGGTACCATTAAGTTCAGGAACCAGTTACTGCTTTCAGAATACACTCTGCAGTATAGACTTGCTAGATAAAGATAGATAGTCTATACGAGCCCTATAGCTATCTGCACGAAATACCGTATACGAAAAGGACGATATTATGATTTTTCATATTTAATTACCTTAGGTTATTTCTGAAAATCGTCGTAGTATTATCTGTCGACGATTATTTATTCAAAATATATGTGTTACATTCCTACCGGTGAACTGATGTTTTGCATCTTCGACCTTTTCTTTTTAATTTATTGTCTTTCTGTCGTTCTGAATATAGTGGATAGAAGGTGCGTCTTGAACTTGTGAGGAGGTGTACAGTACAGGTTCTACCCAGAAAAAGTGGGTGGTCTGCCTCCACCACAAACAAATCGACAGTCATATATAACCTGACATGTGTTGAAAATGACGTAAAACATCATAAAAACACACAAAAGACGTCTTTATCAGCCAATCAGAAACGATACCAGAATATCGTTAAAATGTCTGCCGCTTCAAACTATTTTTAGAAGAAAGGTTCTAGACGCTTGTCTTCCAAGGCGGTAGCCCTATTGTCAACCCTTTTGTGTTTGTGATGTCGTTTACTTTTATTATTAGTTTTGCCTTCTTGTTTGTCTGTTTGCATGTTTGTTGCTGTGTTTTGTGGTTGACTGTCCTCCTTGAATGCTACTTTCCCTGTCCGATCTTTTTATATTTCCTTAAAAACAAGCAAGCGTCGCAAATGGTCTAAACTGCTTTTACATGAATACATACCGGTATTTGCGCGTAAGAACTGTAGTGAACAAACAACTGTATGGTTTTTAATCTGAAATAAAATTGAACAAATCTGTCATAAAGGGATGTTAGAGGAACTGGAGGCAATCTTGAAGAGAGATTGGTGTCAATGTAAATAATAGTTTGATTCAGTTTCATATGAAATATGCACGTGCCTTACAATAAACCACATGTTACATTCATTTTAATTATTGTTTACGAATTGAATGTTGTTTAACGGCTCATCAACACAGTATAGGTTATTTAGAGCCGCCCCAAAGAGAGGGGAAGGATACATAGGAATCCGGGAACCTGCCCTACTCTTATTATCGAATAGATTCCTATGGTTCTTTAACGTGCTCGGAGGATAGACCGATACACGGGACCGCCCGGTTTACGTCCCCATCCGACGGACGAGGCTAAGGTAAAGTGTCTTGCCCAAGAACACACCGACGGAACTCAGTGGCACCACGGAGGATTGAACCCAGGGACGAAGATTTGGCATGAAATCTGAACCACCCGGCTGGTTGTTGTTGCTAACTCATAAATATTAAATGAAATGGGGGTTTATACTGTTAACGGTTGAACATAATCATGGGAAAAATGACACCAACTGTATGAAAAATATGTATAATTCATGGCAATAATGCTTTATATGACAAGTAAAGGAGTTTGCATTCCCAAGCATTATAATTAAAGTTAAAACTATATTTGTTTTTTCGTATATTTATATTTTTGTTATTTTCATTTTATGAAATGCGGTAGATCTAGATCTACTGTTCGGGGCTCTTGCTTCAGCAAAGGGTTTTCAGCAATAACATGAGCAATTTTAACAATACGCACATAAGTAATATATCCTTGCAACTGTCATGTTTGTGGTAAATACCTTAATTTTGAAAATCGGTTGAGAAATAAATAGTTTAAAGTCAAAATGCTTTGATGATGGTTCTTTTTCTTCTTGCTAGGACAGCAGAAAATTAAGAAATCTCAAATAACTTAACAGTTAGCCCTAATATTTTGCTATAAAATGAGGTGTCTTAATGTATGTGTATACAACCCATTAAAACCATTTTTGGATAAACATTCTAAATATTTGTATAATGTTTGTTGCAACAGAATTTTGCATTGACACTTGTTTTTTATTTCTCAACCAATTTTGAAAAGTAAGGTATTTTTATTTACCACAAAAAAACGATATGACGGACAGTAAGGCATAACCCGTCATATCGGCCCTCGACCAATATCGGTCCTCAGGCTAGAGCCTTCGAAGAGATATTGGGGTCTCGGTCTCTAATTATTAAACGTTATCGGTGGATGACGTCTATCTCAGTAACCCTTTATTGACGCCATCACTCAACATCACAGTTAGTTATTTTTGTTTTCGGAGTTAGTTATTACTGATTTAGCGATTATGAATATTCTTTCAATCTGTCACCAATAGAAATATATGTTTTAGTAAGTTCAGAAGATTATCACGGCCATAACCTAAGGACATAAAACCGTTTGATTTTTGTCAGTAAAACATTAACTGTCATTACTAGCGATTATTTAAAAAGCTGACATTTCAAATGTCAAAATAGTAACGTATGTCGCTAACTGGCGAGATAGTCCAACTTTGCCGTGTTACAAAGATTGATTACTTTACACCATTTGTATTTTGACAACCTTATTGCGTTTCGGTACTGTATTATACTTAAAATGTTTTAGCATACCTCTGTGTGGCAAAGACAGTGAAGGATTTATCAAGATCGGGCTTCACATTGTTATCTGGTTTGGAATTTAAACGAAAAAAAATACAAATATGTTATTTCGTCTGCTACTGTTGGTTGTCTGCATGCTGACTGCAGCTTCGGCGATACCTTGGCAAAATCTAGCTATGTACAGTAAGTATAAAATGGTCTCTTCTCTTCTATCAGTTTTTGATTATTTTTTTCAAGCCCTCCTCCGATAAAAACTAAATTGAAATTATGTTTATCCCGTAGTGAATTTTATTTTTTTTATTTTTTATTTTACCTCCTACCAAACTTGAATTGAACATTTGATTTCTTTCCTTTCCCACGAAAGTGTTAAGACACTTCTCTGTCTTTAAGATTTGTAGTAATAAAAGACCTAAAGGTAGTATCAAATGGTCAGGTAATGCGCTTTTTTCAAAAAATAGCAAAGCGTCACGTGACCGTACAATAGTAGATCTGTGTCAGTGACGCGCTTGTTTAAATGAACAAAGGAAGCAGATACAATGTACTAGTGCACGCTAAATTTACTATTGCACGGTCACGTGATGAACTATTGAACGGTTGGCATATTTCCAACGAGAATGGTCAAAACTATTTAATCACACCTGACTGTTTCAAGACCAATGAAAAACGCTTATATTTTATGACATATAATAATACAAAATAGTCGGCTAACATGTACATAGGGTATCAAATGGTCGGCTAACATATATACATAGGGTATCAAATGGTCGTCGGCTAACATATGTACATAGTGTATCAAATGGTCGGATAACGTATGAAATGGTCGGCTAACATGTACACATAGAGTATACAATTCCTTTCGGTTAATAGTCATTTCCACGGATGTTTACCATCGACCTCACCAAAAGTAGATATATTATAAATAATTTGTTTTCTTCGTTTTTCTATCATAGGCTTGAATATATTATTGGCGAAATATAATCAACAATTAGTAATTTGCAAAAGCATTTTTCTGTATAATATATTCTTATAATTAATATTAATGACTGATCAAATGCAATGTATGCAGAAAAACAAACGAGACACCGCGATCACTTGATTATATCACTGATCTGAAAGTTTTGTAAAAAAACAATAACGGGACGCCATGAATTAAACAAAACACAAATTTTATCGCGTGTTATTTTAAGGCTGAATTGTTACAATAATGTTTTCTCGTACATCAGCTTATGAGTCCAAGTCGATGATGGGTTTCTCATCTTCCGCACATAACTCTTTTCTCGTAGTCTTCTTGGGTTGTCTTGTTTTATATTTCTATACATAATCAAGGATTACCATTACGTGGTTGCGCCTTAATTCCATTAAGGGATTGGAAAGCATATATTAGCAGGATTTTATAAAGGATATTTTGACAATAAAACACGTTTAAAAACATTCTTTCTGAAAAAATGCGATAACCTGTTTAAAATTACATATTAATTGTTTTAATTTTACAATAGACATACTTTTTAGGCCGAAATTAAGGTTTTATTTCATACCCCAGCCGACCCCGTTTTCGCTTTTTGGAAAAGGGGTTGGATAGGGTATGAAAGTTAATACTCGGACCGCGTAATGCGACTCGCCTTAGGTGCCTTTCATACATCACCAGCCGAAAGTCTATATGTTGAAGCAAATGAACCATCACTGTCTCATAGACGGGACAAATTAGCCCTTCAATATGCCATTCAATTACAATCTAAACCATCAAACCCAACTTTCGTTTTTAATCCTAGTTATGAACCTCTTTTTGGATTGAAAACCGAAGGCCATTCGACCAGTTGGTCTTTGTATTAAACCAAACTTAAGAGATACTGAAATCGACCTAAATTTGATTGCCAAGTACAAAGTGCCACAAATTTCACCGTGGACATTGGAAACATAAATAATTACTTTGATCTTTGTAATACAAATCCAGTGCAGACCCTACTGTCTTTCAAAGCAAATTTATTGAAATTAAATCGAAATACAGTAACTTTCAACATATATACACAGATGGTTCTAAAGATGGAGATAAGGTAGCTGCAGCAGCTTTTGTTCACAAACACAGCATAAAAAGCCGCTTGCCTGACAAGGCCTCTATCTTTTCAGATGACCTTAAGGCAATTCAACTAGCCTTAAACTATATTCAGGAATCTGATGATGACCATTTTGTAATATTTTCTGATTCCCTTTTATCTCTCCAAGTCCTGGGTAATATGAAACATGATAACCCATTTGTGCTTCAACTTTTAGAAAAGTACAATTCACTTATAGTTGATAATGTTATTATTTTCTGCTGGCTTCCAAGCCATGTAGGAATACGTGGTAATGATAAAGCTGATAGTGCTGCTTAAACAGCATTATATTTACATATATCTAATGCCAAAATACATTATACTGATTTTAAAAGTTGTATTAACACGTAACTCTTGGCAAGCCGCTTGGGATTTGTCAGTTAACAATAAACTCCATTCAATTAAACCGTTACTCGGAGAATGGCGTTCTTCTAGTAGACCCACTCGCCTAGAAGAAGTTGTCCTAGCCCGGTGCAGGATAGGGCGTACACGTTATAATCATTCATATTTATTACAAGTTGAGTAATTACCATAATGTATACCCTGCATTGCACCGTTAACGGTCGAACACATCTTGTTGGAATGTGTAGACTTTGATCCTATGTGTCAAATGTACTACAATGTTAATACTATGAAAGAGTTATTTGATACTATAGATTTTAGTCTTGTTTTAGATTTCCTGAAAGAGATCAGACTATATAAATCATTATAATATGTTCTTATATATATTTACTTGTTTATATACCCGTTGACGGACATTTGTTGATTTACATATATAGCTTATATTACTACCATATCATCCCTTATTTGTAAATAGTTTTATCTTTATATTATTTACATTACTTTTTAATTACTACTTCATTTCTTCATCTTCCATCAAATTTTGCGCACAATATGACCTTATTTATGTGTCGACGTGCCGTAAAACACCATTCATTTATTGTTTTATATTTATTATATTTAAAATGTATATTTATGTACATATATGGTAATAAATCAGAATTTTATTCTATTAATTTAGAAATCCTAAAGATCGATCGATCACTTTAAGCAATCAACGAATCTCCCATACTTGACAAAATAACAGAATGATGACTAAGTGAACGACGTGACGTTACACGCGATTGATTCTGCCAAAGGTTTTATTGACTTAAATATATAATACACTGCACACAAGTTATAATTGTTAACCTGGGTATTAATGGATATAATTTCTAAAAAAACACAAGATATGCCATAATAATACATAATAATACTCGAAACCAGGTTGTATTTTACCATGACGTGTATGGTTAGCCATCAGGGTGAAAACGTTAACAATTCTACGTGATTTGTTTGTTTGTAGGGTGTTTTTTCAACACATGTCAGGTTATATATGACGGTCGATGTTTTTGTGGTGGAGGCAGCAGACCACCCACTTTTCCTGTGTAGATCCACTACTGTACACCTCCCGCCATGCTTAAAAATCGACACTTCCTCACTTACAAGTCGAGATCCCAGTGGGATTCGAACCCGCAGCGGTGAGAGGCGAATGTTTACAACGCAACGTCGTTAACCATTCTGTCACGGAGACGCTGTGAAACAGAATCAAGTTACGCGTGACGTTATCAGCTAATGAAAATATGACAATCGGTTACGCGTAACCAATGTTATGGTTACGCGTAACATCTATCGAGTGTAACGTCAATCATAAGCTCCTAACCGACAAGGTCAAAACATGTATGTGTCATGCGTAAGCAAATAAAGTTACGCGTAACCGTATGGTATCATTTTATTTGCGGGTTATGATTTGCTTAATCAAATGATGTTACGCATAACCAACTAATGTTACGCGTTTCTTCATATTTGGCCTAATGGCAGCGTTTCAAAGAAGGTTACGCGTAGCCTAAACAATCTACGAAAACATGCTGTTATGGTTATGCGTGACAGCCTGCTTCTGGTTTCTTCGCTACGCTATGCTCTTCAGAACCAAGATATCTGTAAGTAAGGCAAGCCGACACTAGTAACAGTTTTGCTTTGACCCTGATGGCTAACCATAGGCATGAACATCGTCAAAATTGATATGTTATCAATGACGCAGTGAAGCAATCAAACTACATTGATACTTTGAATTCGCCTGTCAATGTGATGGCACGTGGGCGGAGTAATCACAGTGCATAAAGAAGGCGGATATAAGGCGGGTTTCTTAAACTTCTTTGACCTTAACTTTACTAGCACGGTGAGTCTTCATAGACTAAAACGACGCAAATAAAGAACTTCGTGCTACAGTTAACGCATTAATATAAGGAAATGGGAACACTGAAATTTCAAGTACTTGTCAAAGACTATTGTACACATATTATTTTTAGATAAGTGCACAACGCAGTTACACGTCTTCCTGAAAACAAAATTCCGCACCCGCTCGCCTCAAATACAGATATCAATCCCGCGTTCTAGTATTAACCCGTGGCCCCAAATCTGGCATCAGTTTACGGTGCAGCAGACCACGTCCTTACTTAACTCGGCCGATCATTGAACGGTGGTACATACTACGCCCCAACTTAACTCGCCTGATTATTGTGCGGTGGTACAGACCAGGACGCCACTCAACTTATCCGATCATAGTGCGGTGGTACATACCACGCCCTACTCAACTAGTCCGATCATTGTACGGTAGTACATACCACGCCCCACTCAACTATCCCGATCATTGTGCGGTGGTACATACCACGCCCAACTCAACTAGCCCGATCATTGTGTGGTGATACATACCACACCCAACTCAACTAACCCGATCATTGTGCGGTTGCACATACCACGTCCCACGCAACTATCCCGATAATTTTGCGGTGGTACATATCACGCCCAACTCATCTAGCCCGATCATTGTACGGTAGTACATACCTCGCCCCACTCAACTAGCCCGATCATTGAACGGTAGTACATACCTGGCCCCGTTCAACTATCCCTACCATTGTTCGATGGTTCAATCCACGCCTCACTCAACTATCCCAATCATTGTGTGTATATACCACGCCCCACTCAACTAGCCCAATCAATGTGCGGTAGTACAGAACACGCCCCACCCAACTATCCCGACCATTGTGCGGTGGTGGTACATACCACGCCCCACTCAACTATCTCGATCATTCTGCGGTGGTACAGAATGCGCCCCCACTCAACTAGCCCGATCATTGTACGGCAGTTTATACCACGCCCCTACTCAACTATCCAGACCATTGTGCCGTGGTATATATCACGCCCCACTCAACTATCCCGATCATTGTACGGTAGTACATACCACGTCACACTCAACTTGTCCGACCATTGTGAGGAGGTACATACCTTGTCCCACTCATCTATCCCGATCATCGTGCGGTGGTACAGACCACGCACCACTCAACTAGCCCAATCAATGTACGGTACTACATATCACGCCCCACTCAACTATCCCGATCATTGAGCGCTTGTACATACCACGCCACATTCAGAAAGCCCGATAAATGTACGGTAGTACATACCACGCCCCACCCAACTTGTCTGATCATTGTGCGGTGATACAAACCACGTCCCTCTCAACTCGACCGATTGTTGTGCGGTAGTACAGACCACGCCTTCACCCAACTCACCCGATCAGTTAGCGGTGATACATACCACGCCCCACTCAACTCGCCCGATCAGTGAGAGACGGTACATACCACGCCCCACTCAACTCGCCTGATCATTGTGCGGGGTACAGACCACACTCTCTCCATTCACCAGCGGCACTGATTTCTGCATCATTGCGCCGTTGTACAGACCCCACACTCCTTCTCCTTCATCCCTTATTTGGAAGTGAAATAGATGTGGGTGGTTTAAACAGCACGTTCTCCATTCACACCGTTTATATAGTGTGGAATAGTGCGCGGTGATGAAGACCAATTTTCCAAACTCATTCAACAACGTCCCGTAATTTCGACCAGTTAGCGACAGTGCATATCACACTGATGTTTAATATAATGCAAACATATTGACAACATACGGAACAACTTATGTCATCGTTCACTTTCATACATCAAAAAATATTCAATTACCGTAACATCATTTATTGCTTTATTATTACTTCAATTTGAATACTGCATAGCATCTTAATAAGAAGAACTGCATTGTTTCCTGGGTATATATATACATCTGATATTACGTCTGCACTGGTATTTATCAGTGAGGCGTATATCGGCAGATATCAGTGTCGGATTAGCTCAGTCAGGCTCGACAACTGGCTAGGTTTAGTTGGTTTTGAATCTGTTTTGGGATTGTAATCGACAATGCTTGTACGACTTTTGTTGTTGTTGTTTGCCTGTATGCTGGTTGTCAGTTCCGCGTTCCCATTGCCACAGTGGATCAAGTATCGTAAGTATAAAACAAGCGTATTTTTTATTATTTATTTAGTTGACCACCCCAAAGGCGTTTTAGATAGGAATAGTATGTAAGTTAAAATTTTCAACACCGCAATACGCATCCAGTATACTAAAATCGTCTTTACGAAGTATAAATTATAGTAGTGTTCAATTAAAGTCACACGGGTAGAAAACTAAATTCACACATCTTAATACATACCAGTTATGTCCAACCGTTTTACCGTTCCTGAGAAATTACCCCATGTATCGGAGTATTACTCTGAGGCTGTTACAGAAACATAGGAATATTTGTTTATAGTAACCTGATGACACGGTTCCCGGATTCCAATGGATCATGGCCCGCTCTCGGGATGGCTTTGAATAACTTAACGTAGCTATCCCGTCAACATCAACCACACTTTACAGCATATGTTCACCGTTTCTAAAACTAATGACGACGACGTATATAATATATAACTTACATATTGTGAGAATCCAAACTCTATAGACACTATATAAACGGGTTTTACCAGAAATGACAAACCCCAAAACTGAGCATTGAATTAAGAGTTGCCAACCCGTAATTCATTTTACGAACATTCAATCATATGTCTATATCTATTCACGAAGTGGAAACTCGGCTATTTTCAGAACGTCAAACCAAGCAAAACACTGGCATACTACTTACTTTCAGATGTCTCTAAATGAAATGTACTGGTTAATCAATGCTAGCTATATTTCTTTTGATTAAAAATTAAAGACGCCATTTACTAATTGGAGTTCGTCATCGAATGTCCTGAGGGTCGTAATCAGGTTCAGTTTTGTATCTAGCCTAGTCTCGGTCCTGCCGGGATTGACATGTGCCATAGGGATAGAATGTTGTGCGGCCGGTCAGTGGCTCAAACCCGTGTCCCTATGACTACCATTCCGATGCTCAGTTTGATTCTGAACCTGCTTGCATATAATTAAATCAGCGATAATTTGGAGGTTTAATTTTTTCTTCATTCTACCATTTCTTAAATATATTTTGATGCAATATAATCAAAATTATTAATGAAAACACAATTTTAATTGATCTATATAAAATTGTATAAACTGATTTTCAAATACGCCTGTTATGTAGAAACTAACGGGACGCTGTGAATTTTAAAAATAAAAATTGATTTGCTATATTTTTATTAATAAAGGTCAATAAAATGTTAATTCAGGTTAATTATGAAAATTTAATCAAACACGTTTTGACAATTTTAAGCTGTACACTATCAAAATATACGCAGAATAAGTGAATTATCTTTTCTAATTAGCTAAACAAATATCTACAGTTATATACCATTTATTTGCGGTGTACGATTTCTACAGATAATTATACTGTATTAAATTCTAAAATAAATTATAATTTACCATGCTTTTATAGTTAAAATTTTAGTCTGGTGTATACAATTTTATATTATAGCAATTTGTTTATAATGGTTACAAATGATCTCCGTACGTGCAAGATTCTACTTGGCATTCAAACGTGGCTAGTAATTAAGGGCGGTCCTATACCTTATTTCCCATACACTTTGTTATAAGTATCGACCGGTCGGCCTTTTGGCGTCATATATTTAAAAAAAAAGTGGCTATAGGACTGCCCTGTAATGCTGATTTATGCCTACGATCAATCACTCTGGAAATTGGTATTAAAGAGGGATATATAAAACAGATTTTGGATCCATATTTAAGTATTGCAATGGTGGTTGGATGTTAAAGAAAGACATGTTGGTTAGACTGCTAGTGGTGTTTACGTGTCTAGTTGTTGTTGCTACGGCACAACTTTCAGGTATGGTTGTACTGTTTTTACCCTCAGTATTTACTTACCTACTTACTTACTTACTTATTTACTTACTTACTTACTTACCTACTTACTTACTTACTTACTTACTCACTCACTCACTAACTCACTTACTACATCAGGCAGTCAGTCACGCACGCATGCACGCACTTACGCACGTACGTACGCTCACTTACTACATCAGTCACGCACGCACGCATGCACGCGCACACTCACTCACTCTGCATCTCACTCACTCGCTTACTTACTTACTTACTTACTTACTTACTTACTTACTTACTTACTTACTTACTTACTTATTTATTTACTTAATTACTTATTTAAAACGTACTTACTTACTTACTTACTTACTCACTCACTCACTTACTTACGTACGTACGTACGTACATACGTACTTACCTACTTGCTTATTTGCTCACTCACTCACTCACTCACTCACTCACTCACTCACTCACTCACTCACTCACTCACTCACTCACTCACTCACTCACTCACTCACTCACTCACTCACTCACTCACTCACTCACTCACTCACTCACTCACTCACTCACCACTCACTCACTCACTCGCTCACTCACTCACTCACTCACTCACTCTCTCACTCACTCACTCACTTACTCATTGCTTACTTACTTACTTACTTACTTACTTACTTACTTACTTACTAAATCGGGAAGAATGTAAGCAAAAACGGTCGTGGCCTGTTTATGTCTCCATGACAACATTTATTTTTTCAATATTGTATTATGTTAACTTCTTGTCTGTAGGCAGCTATTTTACGCTTGCGTAAAACCTTGCTTGTTTTATCCTTATATGGGTTTTGTGTTTGTCTATGGTTAACAGACTGTGAGTCATGTACTTGACGATAAGCATGCATTACCTAACTTCAATTCCTAGTGAACTCGTCTAAAAGACTTGAATGGTATGAACACATATATTGCAATGTTCAAAGGCTATCGTTTTACTTGCTGAAATGACATTTTCGGAGATCAGTTTACTGCAGAGTAGCCTTTGATAATTAGTATACGTATACTAGCAACAACACGTTCATTAGTCTCTGTACCGCAGTTGGTTGAGTCGTCGTGGTCAGGGTTCGAGCCTACTGATTTAGTTTTCCTTTATATTTTTCACTTTGATACCGCAATCTTATAATTACATTTGGTAGAGGTGAACAGTTTATGTGTTGTAATTCTCACACTAACGCACACGTATCCCTTACATGTGAACAATTGTATTTATGTGCTGAAGTGTACTTCTAGCAGGTCGTGTTACAAGGGTGAATTGTAATCAATACGTAAGGCATGTCAAGGTATTTGAACAGAGAGAAGCGAGGTCGTCCATCTTGATTCAAAATGTTTGAAGAACTGATGGTAAAAATCGGGAAGAATGTGTCTGATAAGAAAAAACGGTCGTGGCGTGTTTATGTCTCCGTGACACCATTTTTTTCAATATTGTTTTAACACCCGTGACTTGATCTATTGTTATGTTAAATTTGTGTTTCCAGTTCCTACCCAGATATATGCTTCTCTCGGCAGCTATTTTACACTTGCGTAAAACCTTGCTTGTAGACTTGTTGAGGTTTTTTCGATCATGACAATTTTTCTTTTTCAGACTGGTTGAGTTTGTTTCGATCATGTCATGTTTTCCTTTACAGACTGGTTGAGTATTTTTCGAACATGGTTTGTTTTCTTTTGCAGACTGATTGAGTTTATTTCGATCATGACGTGTTTTCTGTTTCGATCATGACAATCTGGTTGAGTTCGTTTCATTCGTGGCATGTTTTCTTTTACAGACTGGTGGAACAACAATGGCAGAGACTGGTTTGAGGATCGGGACTGGGGATACGATATGTTCGATTAGCTGGTACTCAGGTCACAATAGTTCCTCTAAATAAGTATGTATATACTGGTAATGTTGGTCCCGGCGTAAGCTTGCGGTCTCAAAAAAACGTTGGAACGACGTCTATACAACGTTGGAAGAGCTGTAAAAACCGATGACATGCAACTCAGCTAAAATGTTAACGTAGTACCAACGTTGGTCCAACGTCTGTTTTAACGTTGACGTAGTACAACAACGTTGGCCCAACGTAGTATTGTCAAGCATCCCCAACGATGTCATGACGGTTGCCTACAACTTTGGTCGACTTACGTACAGGGCCCCGTTAAGTATAAATTATAAAAAGCACTTATGTTCAGAATCATGGAGAACGTTTGAAGCGGGTATTTTAAAATCCATTTATGTTGTGTTTTTGTCTCAAATTTGTTCAAACCCCTGTGACAAGCCCCTATTTTTATTGTATAAATACTGAAAATGAGATCCTTTGAAAGCACACACAACTAAGAGCATAAAGAAGCAGAGTCGGTTTGATATCGGGGGTAAATTTTCAAATCCTTTTGTTTTCTTACTTTTCGATTCGGTGGTTCCACTACCCCGGACAATAAAGGCTCTAGATATTGTTTAACCACCAATAGGATATGTTGTCTGCTTTTTAATTTAGTATTTTGGCTGTTACTTGCGATGCGCAGGCTTCATAACCGCTGCTCCCAACTAAATTCCATTTTGTTTATTTCGCTCTTCGGGGCAAGGAATTTTGTTAGATACTGGAACCATACGCCGCTGGACATTGTGGGGTGGGGGGTGTAATAAGTATAAAGTTCGCTGTGTTCACCGCCATATGCATGCCATCTTAGGGATGGTTACAATTCTGTAAACCTTTTAGGACAATATAATACAATCTACTATTGACAGTAATACAACTACATGCAAATTAGACAGGAATTATTGTGATGAATTACCCAAATTGTGTCAATATGTTCGTCGACATAGATGAAGTATATATCGGCAATTAAGGCATTTTAATGCAAAACATTAGTTATATGGTATAAATAACACATGAATAAGACGAACTGTATTTATTTCCTCGTCATTAGTTCTATTGGGAACTTTGTTACAATAGTTCTATTATAGCCCTGTCCGATAAGGTCTTATCTGCCCGTGGCGTAATTACTTCCCTTGAGAAGCTAAAATTAATTCTACTTCCGGAGGGTATTATTTATCTATCATGGCGTCGAACAACGAAAATTATTCATCGGAACGTAGTGATAATAATCTTAAATTTGACAGTTTAACTGTGAATGAATTAAAAAGTTACCTACGCAACCATGGAGAGTACGTATCGGGGAAAAAGGCCGAGCTGGTGAAGCGAGCGAAAGGTGCAAATTCTTTGGAGAAAAGACCTTTAGACGAGTTGCGTTTAGAGGACGAAAATAACGCAAATCAAAATGGTGGTATTATCAAGTGAATACCAAGTGGTGTTGTTAAGTCATTTATTAAGAAGCCCTTGTCTGCCATGATAGCATCGCCAGCTTCACACAGACCTAATATACCAGATCTCTTTGTGATTTGCTTGTCACTTATAGCCCCCGACCAAAGATCGGAGACAAATGATATATTTCCACTGGGGCTTATTCCGAGAAGAGCTTTATATGTCATATGCGATTTATAGCTTGAATACAGCAAAGATTTATTTGTCAGTGATTGAGTTGTTTCTGTAAACAGTTCTGTACAGTCTATAATTACTCGACAATTTGGATACTTACGCTTAAACTTATTTGGCATAAACTTATCTACCAAAGCACGTGATTGCCAAAATGTCAAAAAAGCAAGTTTCAGGTGTAAATATTTAATCCACCGATCACAAATTACACCACACGTAGATTTTGAAATGCAAAATCTGTCTGCTATGTCTTCTAACAACAAACCTAGTCGTAATCGCATAAGAACAAGGAAAAACTCGTCTATCAGTCGCAGACTGCGTGGTCTACCCGAACCGCCACCGGAGCTGTGTTCGTTTCGTGTTGTTTGCTCCTGTGCATCACTCATCTCATTAAATAATGTCTCAAACAGTTTTTTATTTGGTACCCCAGTATAAAACATAAATTGTTGATCATTTTTAACATCTTTATATGTAAGGACAGGTCTATTACACTGAGTTTCAGCATCTGTAGTTTGCTTTTTAGTATTACTTATCAGTGGAGTGGCGTAATATGTTTCATTTTTATCAAACACAAATTCAGTCTGGGTACATGCATCAACAGATTCACAATAATCATTCAGCATAGGCTTGTCAGTTTGTGTGGACAATTCATTGGTACTAGCACAAGGAATATCTGTCTGCTCTGCTTTATCGACTGCCTTTGAAACAGAAGTTTCTTTCACCATTCCACAATAGTCATGGAGGTGCACGGAAGATTCTTCTAGGGAGAATATTGTCTTGAACGTTTCTTGCACTGTTGCGTACTCATCTGCATCATCAACGTGGCATGCTAAAGTCTCCATTGGTTCAGGTTCTTCAACAGGTGCGAGATCGTCTACCTGAAGTAAATATATGGTTGTGGAATTAATCAACCATCAAATGTATTGCAAGTGAGACAATATCTCTTGTGTGTCTGAACTAATGTACATCTTTCCTCCTTTGCCAATCTTCCTACCATACATTTCCCTTGCAGTGTTTTAGATATTAATAAGGGTAGAAAAATAAATATAATAATATCTACATTTGAAATAAAAAGCAATTCATATATAATAAACAATTAAAATGGTATACTGTTTACTGATATTTAAAATTCCCCACCCACCACTATATATAATGCTGATAGACTTTTACAGGGAAAAAAACTGCATATGTTCGTTAATATTTTTATAAATAGAAAGAAAGAAAAGATTAAATATAAGAAACGATTCATACTTTGTAGGTTTGGAAGATTTTTTCACCAAACACCGACGGCACCGCATTTCGCTCAAACAGGCCACCAACAAATTGCTCCGAGCATAGGCGTTGAGTGACATTGTATTTGTAGCCTTTCTTTATCAATTTAAGTCTTCGTATCCAAGCTGTTCTGACTTTATCGTTCATGGGGAACCTATGCAATGTAACCGAACGACCATTTTCGTTTTTCCCTCGGTAATTTGAACAAACAGTGCAATAATGACGCTTTTTTGGTGTTTCGATGTCCATTATCGGAAACCCCTCCGGAAGTAAGAAAATTCTTAGAGATCGAGATTCTTATCTTTTGTCAGTCAAGAGTAGCGTGAAGGGAAGTAAATATCAGGGGTAGATAAGACCTTATCGGACAGGGCTATAGCGGGTCGAGGGTTTCTCGCCGTACACATCCGAAGCACAAGCTATACATGCATTAAACCTAATAAGATAGACATTACAAATGCGTAAAATAACCTTAACAAAATGACAAGACATTGTGAATTGATTGATATGTCTTCCTTCGTAAGTGATGTGTTCTGTCGTCGTTAAAATGTAGTGTTTGTTTTTGTTTGCGTGCTTTAGCATGAAAAGTAAGCTCCATAATGTAGGTTGGTAGTTTTTAAACTAGGTTTTATAGTGTATTATATATTTATAACAGATATTTTTGTTTTTTCATTTCAGAATATCATAAAGGAATCACGCAACAAAACAGATCTGGAAGAATAACACGAAACGATAGAACAACCCACTGTAGTGTAAACAATAAATTGTATAATTAAATATTATTTTACTGTTAATGGAATTACTCCTGAAAGTGTACATAATCCATAATGCACATCCAGATGATCGTCTCAGGTCAATATTAACCGTTTCATATCTGAATGTAAACTGCCTTTGCCTTACTCCGGACTGGTGTGTATTTTAACTTGCATGGGGTGAATTGTTTATATCTGGATCTTATTATATGCATATTACATTTAATGAAATGCATATTACATTACTTCTTTCCAGTTACACTGAAGACAATATATGCAATAAGCTATATTTAAAAAAAAGAATAGTATTCAATCAGATCTGCCTTAAAAATATTCTGCGAAGCTGATAACATTTTCAAAAACAACGCATATATATATATATATATTTATACACTTACGTAAAAGTTAGGAATTAATAATAACAATAAGCAAGAATTTGTTTTACTTTTATCTAAAACGTTTGGCATAATATGACCCTGGGTGTGTTAATACATGTTTTATAATGGTAATACTTATAGACATTATTTATACTTCTATTACTTTCCAATTAAGCAAACTGTTAAATACAGGTGATGAAGTTGCTCCGTCAACGGGCGCAAAACATATCCCGCTAGCAAATGCCAAAAAGGTTCCCGAGTGAAGTAGTTACTATGAAAATGAGGAGACTGTAAACTGTAATAAAGTCTTGATTTTTTCCTCCAAATATGTAATTCTCCTGCCTGCTTTTAACTCCCACAGGATACTCCCGTTAATAGCACGGAGACCCAAGTGAACCCCGCCTGGACGATGAACAGCACGCCGTAATGCATCGCTTATAATTGATGATCCCATCATCCAGACTTAGAGCTTGGAGTGTGGAGTCTATTTCCATCGGTATATATTAGCTGTACATTGTCCAATATGACTCATATACATCTAAATATATCATTATTACTTGTTGCTAGGGACCGGAAATGGGTCCTTAATGTAGTGTATGACCACAGGTAATAGATATGTTATTGCTATTACACTTTGCATAACATTTTCGTTATATCATTATCACACTTTGCACTAGGTGCCGGTAACGGATCTCTAGTACTGTGTTAAAATTTGCTTGGTCTAAATTCGGATCGCCGGGTCAATTCATTAAACCATTTAGCTGATCCTCTTTTCTTTTTTTGTCTCATTTCCTCTCTTCATTTTCATTATCATTATATCATTATCATTATAACATTATCATTATCATTACATGTATAACATTATCATTATCATTATCACACTTTGCACTAGGGCCCGGTAACGGATCTCTAGTGATGTGTTAAAGTTAATGGCCTAAATTCGGATCGCCGAATCGATTCATTAAACCATTTGGCTGATCTTCTTTTCCCTCTTCCTTTTTTCATTATCATTATAGCATTATCATTATCATCATAGCATTATCACACTTAATTTATATTAGAAGCATATACCCTTCAGTAGGACAACATCTCTAACTCATACGCATTCTTAGTATGAAAACTGGTCGCTGAATTTCTAATATATATATATTATATATATATATGTTTTCTTTTTGTTTTTTTAGTTAAGTGTATACACTATTAATATCACAACCAGCAACGGTAACATAACGAATGTATGAGTTGTACGAATTGGATCGCCAACGGCCTCGATATTTAATATTGTCAATTGAATCGCCTTTTTCAAACATAGAAGTGGCCCCGCCAATTCTGAATGAGCGGGACTTCAAACTCTGGTTGCTAAAACCTGCCAATTGGAGAGACTTCCTTAAAACAGCATTACATTGGAATGTTGTCAGTGGGCTGCCATCAAAGTGACAAAACAGAGACCCACGAGGTTGTGTTCTATGTTTCATAAACAATTGCAAATGGTCGTAGTAAAATTGGTTTTCTTCAGATATTGGAATGTCTAATGAGGTACCTACATGCCTCTGATCAGTTTTTGATGCTTTAACGTAAAGTATAATGGTCTTCGTGCCTAATACAGGTATTTTATCATTCTCATTGGGTGTGGCAAACTCACCTACTGTCAATAGTGCTACTTAAACAAGAGGAAAGGCGGCTGAAAACAAGTTTCATACTTAGAACTGCAACATAGATCTAAGGCCGGTATCAATTTTGCCAAAACTGCTTAAGTGATGGGTTGCCTATTATCATTGCTTTTCCTGCACCTACGCAATCCGTCAAGCATACTTTTGACCATGAACTGCTTAGTATGATATGGAAAGCCATTTAATTTGTTGACATAGCTGATTGCAGAAATGTGACAGCTGACTGCGGAATGAGAATACTGCCTCAATGACATGAATGCAATATACTATGTTATGACTTGCAATGGAGGAGGCCAGGAAAGGGTTAACTTCATATCCTTACGAAAGCTATCAAAAGAGTTGATGCCAGCTTGGTAATTCTTGCATGTATTTTCCGACAAATAGGCCTGGATGAGACAGTATGTTTCTGCTGAATAGTTTGTGAAACGCTTCTGGAACTGTGCATGGGCATTTGGAAGCGTGGCTCGGTAACAGATGTCCCAATCTCTGCCACTGAAATTGACTGATAGCATCATATATCACGTTGACATGCCCCATTATATGTTTGGCTTTAATCTGAATGTTATTTAACAGAAGTCTAAGCATCAAATTCCCCACTAAAGATCATAATACTTTATTATTTGAAGATGTCTTGTTGATTATCTCTACAAGGGCCATGTTATCTGATCTTTTTGTTGATCATTTGCTCGCCCAATATGGAGATGGCCAGTATAATAGGGACAAACTCCAGGTAAGGGATATCTTTGAATACCTCTTGACCCCAAGATGAAAACGGACCATGACCCTTTGTAATATGCTCCACAACCTAGATCTTTATTCCCTGCCAAATATGAATATAGTTCTAGAGTTTCATCCATAACCCAATCTTTGTCGTTAAAATAATAATCCCATTGTAGCCTTCGAGGAATGTTCGCCATACATTGGCATCTACCCTCGTTGACCCTTATGAAGTTATGTGGTTTATTAGCAAGAGTCATGGCATTAGGTAATGCATGTAACAGGTCCAACACACTTATCCACATTTAAAGGCACGACAAGCCTCCTACACATGATGTCAACTTTTTGTAGGAGGATAGAGCAACCTTCTTATGTTTTTTCAGCCATGAAAAAAATCGTCAAGCATATGGTCGACATTATTAGATCCGGACTCCTTGCAAATCAACCATTGTAAAAAGGCTGAGAATGTCTCACATATAAAACATGAACATGAAGCTCCTATTGGTAACATTTTTGAATCTAATAACCTGCCTCCGTTTTAATACCAAGTATCTCAAAGTCGCCTGGCCAGATAGGGCAAATGTTAAACGCTGAGGAAATATCAGATTTGGCCATGAATGCAGTATCGCCCAAGCCTATGATTATTCGGACGGCATTATCAAACTGAATATTGCAGATGACTGTATTCCGGGTGAATGAAATCATTTACACTGCTGCCTACGAGGTATTTATTAATCTCCATCCGCCAGTGTTCTTTAGCACAAGGCCTACAGATTAATTCTAAGATTTTATAGTGGGGTAACAGGGAAGGAACCAATAATTCTACCTTGTAGCATATCTGTATATAGTATTTAGTATTTCATCCAATTCTTGGTGATATTTTCTGACAAAAACTAAGTTGTTAGAAAAAATAGATGTAGGAGGACCACTATATTGCAGTTTGAAACCATGTTTAAAACCGTCAAGTAGAAATTCAGAGTCAACTTTGTTAGGGTAGAGTGAGTGACTGTTTTCGAGATTTACGAGGTCAATTGAAGTTTTACCTAACACCCATAAAACATGCCTGCGTCCATTGCATATTTGGAGCCCTGGGTGCTGGACATTGTTGTCCAGGCCTGAAAGGAACAGGTGACCTTACAGGTCTAACATAACTTCTCGGTTACGGGAAGCGAAACAGATGCCATAGACTGATAATTAGTGGGATTGGTAGTACTGTTATGGCATTACATTGCAAATATGATGAAACGGACATGATGTGTTGTTGCAAAAACTGTTATTGTTTGTTCAACGTGAAACACTTATTTGAAGGGACTTGTTTGTCGGCTGGGTGGGATTTGGTTGCGTATAAAGCATCCATAATGGTATGTGAACACGTATTTACAGTATGCATGTGATCACCTGATTTATTCCCGGCCTGAGTCACGCTTCCTTCGTGTTGTTACGGTGGTGGGGAAGGGGCTTTCATCGGGTTGTAACTGGGCCGTTCCGGTTTCGGTTGCCACGGGCTTGGGATGAACTTGATCAGCCGTGCCGTCCGTACCACCGCCCGTACCATCCGACGTCGTTCCGTCGGTTTCCCCATGCATAGCCTGTCTTCTGCGAGGTACCCTTTTGACATTTTTCTCACAACATGAAATGAAATTACTTGTATTAGATCTATATTCTTTAATATTGTTGATATAACAAAAACATGTAGGCCAGTTTATTTTATCAGTGTTATGTTGACTATTGGTCCCTTCAGCAAGAATACACTGTATACGCACTTTTTGTTTGGATATGTAAAATTAATTCGCTAAAACTGATTATTATTAATGACCGCACCCCGTGTTGGAGTGTATCGTGAATGCCGTGTTGTTAAAAATCTCAATTCAGAGGGTTGCAACATACTTCCACGCGGAGTATGCATGCATACTGCACAAGTAAAATATTCCTAAACGAAATTATTTCATTTGATTTATCTTACATCGAGTTTAAATGACCTTATAAGCATCATTTAGAGAGCAACACTATTTACCTTACCGTTTTTAGAAGGACGTCCAGTGATCTCCTTTGAGTATATACTGAAAATGCTCTCACGAGTCGCCTCCCTTATAATGAAAATAATGAGGACCTGGAAGGGTATTTCATCTTTTCCCAAGTGGATAAATGTTTTAATCTTCATAAACAGTCTCAATCAAACCGAGACTGCAATATTTCGTATGTGTCGTGTTCGGTCGTTTCCAAAGGTCCTCTCCCACATACTCTTTTATGCGATTAAAACTTATAATATTTAGATACATATATATATATAGTATCTCTTTGATAATTTATGACCTTTGATCGATAGTTAAATTCGGATTTGTTCAGGAAAAAATACAATTTAGCTACACTAGAATGATTATTATTATTTGCAAGTTGCTGTTGTTGTTTTAAATTTCGCAGCGAAGTCGTATAATAATTGTATTTTAGTTTTCATACACTGCAAAACATCAAAACCAGTATATATACTCGGTAAAGAAAGTTTTGGACCAGGGTATATAAAGTCATATAAAAATAACACTAGTGGACACAATTTAAGTATCTTATTTTAGTAACCAACGTCTACCCTACCCGATTAATTTGGTACCAGAAACATTAAATTCCAAACAAGATTTGATTTTAAACAAATAGCGCGAACACACAAAGGGTCTGTAAAAAATGTTGCAAAGTCCATAAAAAGTAACAGTTACGGACACATTCGAGTAACCAATAAAAAGATTATTATTTTTTCGCAAATTTCATTGTAAACGATACTTATTTTTGATTGTTGATCTATTGTGAATTATCAACTGAGATAATAAGGGTTATGGTCGAATGTCATGGTTCAGCGATCAGTGTACGGGTTCGAACACTGCCATGGTCCAAAAAAATTCTTTTACAGAGTATATTACGTGGTTTTCATTCATCAGAACCAGTATATATTAGGTGGTTTTCATTCATCAGAAACAGTATATATTAGGTGGTTTTCATTCATCAGAACCAGTATACATTAGGTGGTTTTCATACATAGGTACCAGTATATATTAGGTGGATTTCATTCATCATAACCAGTATATATTAGGTGGTTTTCATTCATCAGAACCAGTATATATTAGGTGGTTTCCATTCATCAGAACCAGTAAATATTAAGTGTTTTTCATTCATCAGAACCAGTATATATTACGTGGTTTTCATTCATGCCTTCGTAAATCAATAGGTACGTTCAGTTTTGTAAAACAGAGAGGGTACGCTTGGTTTGGTAAAACAGAGAGGGGTGGTCGTTTTGACTAGATATATTTATATGTTTTTGATGATTCCTCCATGAGTAATATGTAATAATTACAACTTTCGTACTTTGTTTGCAGTTTTTCATTTAGTTGTTTCAGGCTTATTTAACTTAATCACGGTCAATAACTTGGTGACTCAAGATTCGATTTTGATCATATTCAAAATCACATAGGATTTTATTATTTTGTTACGCACGCGAAAGGGCGTGAAGCCACTCTTAAAGCTGTATATAAGATAGGTGAAAGCTATCGTAAATATAAGGAACACACCAATAATTTTCCATAGTAACCATAGTAACGACTGTTTTGGAAATGCTTAAGAATGCTATATACATATATATAAAGGACAATATTATAATCTCTTCAAAACGATCGACTTACTAGGCTTGTTATTTTTATATTTTTAATTATATACATAATCATCTTTGTGTTTTACAAATGACTATTAATGCTGCCTTGTCTGTAAGAGGATACAGCCGGATATAGATTTCCTTAATCACACTGTCTCGTTTAATGTGGGTGACAATAGGGTGAGATTGAGGTTTGTGCATCTTAGAACCTGGATTAAACCCCCAATCCGCCCCCACAACCCCCAGCGACCGTTTTTCCACAGACCGTTCCAAGGCTGTAGCCCTATTGTTGTAGCCCTGTTGTCAACCCTTGTGTGTTTGTGATGTCTTATTATTGCCTTTTATTCATCTTTATATATAATTGTTCTTTGTTTCTGTGTGTGTTTATGATTGACTGTCGTCCTTGAATGCTGCTTTTCCTGTTCCATTTTTATATCTACCTTTCTTATACTGTGCCAATTATTTTTGCCTTCTATGTTAGAGGATATATCCTGGCGTATATTTTCTTATTTACATTGTCCCGTTTATTGGGATGACACTATTTTAAGAGTGAGAGTTGGCTCAAACCTGGTTTAAAGCTCCCCAACTCCTCCCCACGCCCCACAACGACCGTTTTGCCGCAGACCGTTCCAAGGCGGTATCCCTGTCGTCAACTCTTTAATATGTGTGGTGTCGCATACCATTTATATAATTGTTGTTTGTTTTGAGTGCATGTTTCGTGAATTCTACTTCTCCTGTTAGACAGTTTTACCTACATTTTCTATGGCAACCTTTAAGATGATTGATTGTATATACCCACGTATATACCTATACCTTAACTCTCAGGGATGCCGCTTTATGATCCGTGCCATGTCCTACATCTTTCGTTAAAAATACGGAAAGTAAATACACAAGTCGAGCAGGACATGTAACATTCACAGAACGCAGTCAACCAAAAATCGCACAAAATACACAAAAACAAACATTACATGGATAAATAATCATCTAGAAGTAACGTAGGCGACACACCAAACATAAATTGGTTGACAATAGAGGGTACGCCTTAGAACGGTATATGGTAGAGTAGAGGGTACGCCTTAGAACGGTATGTGGTAGAGTAGAGGGTACGCCTTAGAACGGTATGTGGTAGAGTAGAGGTTACGCCTTAGAACGTTATGTGGTAAAGGCCGCTTGAAGTTTAAACCAGTTTCTGCGGTGCACCAAACCTCACGTATACCCTAGTGGCATCTCATTAACCGGGACGGGGTAAATCAGGAAATCCATGCCAGGAAGTATCCTCTAACAAACTAGGCAGCATTAATAGGAGATATAAGTAAAAAACACAAATAAATAAAATAACGTTGATCCGTCATAATCAACAAGCACACACTAGAGAAGAAAATAGTAGACTCGGTTTCAGTGAGTCTGTTTATGACAGGTAATGAACATGTATATATCAATATAAAAAAGCCTAGAACGCCACAAAGTAGGTACGCAATGACTGGCAGCAATCGGAGAAACACGAGAACACACCGTTAAGAGAACGAAAGGACAAGATTGAAGACAAACAATAAACGTTACATTTTCAGGAGTTATGTAGGCGTCAGCATAGAATCGTTATATGTCCGATCATCGCACACTTCAAGAGGAAAGCACAGTAGCGAGCTGAAAATGGGTCAACGACTAAACAGCAATGCGTCGCAAGGTAGTAGGTTGCATAGCCTATTTTGATTAAGTAGTCTAACAAATCTGGTTAAGTTTTAAAGACGACGAACTTTGAGTCAAGGCCATCCCGCTTTGAAGAGTAGAAAGAACAAAGCATACATGCATTAATGTTATACTAATCACTTAAAGCTACAGAGTGCATATATTATGCGTGCTGAATTGGTGTGAATTCGAAGGTTGAAATAATGGACACGCAGGTTTTCAATGACAACTTCTTTAATAATATAAACACTTTTATAATGTACATCGGTATTCCTAATATACAGTTCTATATCACTGGCTCATACTCCAAGATAATTAAACGTCGATAGAAAAGTTACTTATCCGAAATGGATGCACATGCAAGGTAATTCCTTTCAAGGTAAAGTAATAAACTATTTGGTAAAGTCCAGTATCACACAGTTATGAAAATTGAAGGTAATTCCATTCAAATTAAAAGTGTAATGCACGTTAAGACGGTAAATTCCAGTCTGCCTAGAAGAGCACATAACTACTGTTTTAAATACCATTTCTTGGCTTCCAGGTGTGATAATCATTGTAAAAATAAGATTAGCTTAAATAACATGTTGCATTATAAGGCTAGACAAACAAGGATAACACAATCAAGTTGGCTTTGACATTTCCTGTTTCATAGGAATTTCACAGCTTGTTTTACAATATGGCTTGATCACTTCTCTAAGGATCAAACAACTTATCAATTAACACCATCTGAGAAGTTGATAAGTAATTATGAGAACATTTGTTGTAAACTTTTCATACAAAATGTTGACCTTGAATGAACTATTTTTGGGAAAGTCAGAAACTATTTAGTAAAAACAATTTAATAAAATATAAGATAGTATATTTAGAATTACGTTACAAAGTTTGAAAAATAAGAAATTTATGTTATTTAAAGAAATGTACACTGATGCCTTTGACAACATATTTAATTAAACACACCTTTATAATTACATACATATGACAATTGTTTGAATAGTTTATTTTATACTTTATACAAGAAAAACTACATGAAAATGCAGGGCATAACAATTCCCCACTGGTTATAAGACTTTGGTCCCCAAAGTTTGAAAAATGAAAATATAACATATGTTCAATGTGATCACAATCTGAAAAAGAAAAAATTCATATGGGTATTCCAGTAGTGTTAATTAAAAACAATTCAAATAATAAATCCGCTCATGTTCATTATACTGACACACTGGGTTCAAATCGGAAGCCTTTCAAGGATTGATGCGAAATGCACAGTTTCCAATTTAAGTGGTCGCTATAGGTGTGCCGTTCACAATTGGCACAGTTAAACTTTTGGATGCGTGTGCTTCTGCTGCTTTTCGTAAGGCCATTGCCATCGATTTGTCAAAACGAAATGTTCTTGCTGAAGCACTGTTGTCATTTTCCCTTGGAGTAGGTTCGTTCACGTGTTCTAAACGTTCCAAGAGTCTATCATTTGCTTTCAGTATGGCTTCCTCGTTCAGCAGTCCAAGAGATTGTATTCTGTTTGACTTGGAACTGATTTTAGGTTTTAAATCTAGGTGATGAACTTTAATTTGTGTTTGTGGTTGCATTTTGTTTGTAATGTGATGGTTCTCGTCCTGCAGACATGCTATCTGAATTTTGAGATGGCCGACTACAGAATTCAACTGAGTCATTTCCGTTGTGTATTTTTCAATAAATTGGGTTTTCTCTTTTAACGATTCTTCTAAATGATGCATTTTCCATGTTAATTGTTCATTTTCCTTTTTAAGATGCGAAATAAGTTTTTTAGAAATGTCCTGTTTAAAGTGTTCCTTTGACACACAATCTTTCAAAAGAGAAACTTCTGACTGTAGCTGTAGGTTTTTTATGTTTTGTTTATCATTATTTTCAAAAGTTGATTGTTTTGAAACAGCTTTAGAGGCAAACTGTACGTTGTGCCTAGAAACCATGGCTTTAATTTCTGAATTGCAAACTGAATGAAAAGGAAAAAGTGTGCAAATTGCCTTACGTTGGATGAAAGTGTTCAATCTTTCCTGGTCACGCTGCCGTTGTTTGACACTTTTTTTTATTTCTCCATTGTGTCTGTTTGTCAAGCTGATGATGGCACTTGCTTGCAGGTAGTGTCAAATAGAGAATCACGGGTAGCATTTGTTGGTTCCATGGTGGTCTGCTGTTTCTAAACTTGTTGTTCCTTGCTGATCGGCGATCCATGTTAATGATGGAAAATCACAGTAAAAAGTCGCTTATATTATAGTGTTTATTTAGGGAACTCGCTTGGCAATTGCTGAGAGTTACGTCAGTTCACGTACCACTGTGATACTCACCACTTATTATGCGTGCTGAATTGGTGTGAATTCGAAGGTTGAAATAATGGACACGCAGGTTTTCAATGACAACTTCTTTAATAATATAAACACTTTTATAATGTACATCGGTATTCCTAATATACAGTTCTATATCACTGGCTCATACTCCAAGATAATTAAACGTCGATAGAAAAGTTACTTATCCGAAATGGATGCACATGCAAGGTAATTCCTTTCAAGGTAAAGTAATAAACTATTTGGTAAAGTCCAGTATCACACAGTTATGAAAATTGAAGGTAATTCCATTCAAATTAAAAGTGTAATGCACGTTAAGACGGTAAATTCCAGTCTGCCTAGAAGAGCACATAACTACTGTTTTAAATACCATTTCTTGGCTTCCAGGTGTGATAATCATTGTAAAAATAAGATTAGCTTAAATAACATGTTGCATTATAAGGCTAGACAAACAAGGATAACACAATCAAGTTGGCTTTGACATTTCCTGTTTCATAGGAATTTCACAGCTTGTTTTACAATATGGCTTGATCACTTCTCTAAGGATCAAACAACTTATCAATTAACACCATCTGAGAAGTTGATAAGTAATTATGAGAACATTTGTTGTAAACTTTTCATACAAAATGTTGACCTTGAATGAACTATTTTTGGGAAAGTCAGAAACTATTTAGTAAAAACAATTTAATAAAATATAAGATAGTATATTTAGAATTACGTTACAAAGTTTGAAAAATAAGAAATTTATGTTATTTAAAGAAATGTACACTGATGCCTTTGACAACATATTTAATTAAACACACCTTTATAATTACATACATATGACAATTGTTTGAATAGTTTATTTTATACTTTATACAAGAAAAACTACATGAAAATGCAGGGCATAACACATATATCAATCGATTTCTTCTTTGTAGGCGTGTCTTTATTTGTAACTTCATGTTCACCAGCTCATGTCGAAATCGGGTATTTAAGCGAGCAAATATAGCGAAGGAAATCATTTACTGTATGTACACCGACCAGTGCACATCGTACCTATACACAGGTAACAGTAATTTTTACAAAAAAAGAAATAGCTTCTTGCGGGGCTCGAACACACGACCTTCTGATTTCAAGTCCTGTGCTCTATCCACTGAACTACAACGTTACTTGAGAAAATAGTATACTAACTACCATATATTATGAGGCAAAATAACTTAACATATTTGAACGCAACTAATGATGGATCAATAAATATGCAGTCCATATTGTCGCACGTGTAAATTAACATTGCCTAGTGTAATACTTATCTTATCAATATTAAACTAATACTTCGCCTCAAATCAACCATATCTCGACTTGTTATTTAGCGCTTGATGAGTTTGTGTGCGCGCTCTTGTTATTACGTAATGCCTATTTAGTGTTAAAATTTTTACAAAATACCAATAAATAGCAGTGGTCTAGATGTTCAGCGTACATCTTTCAAATCTTACAAGTGCAAGGCTGTGGTTCAAATCCCGTTGCGGGCAACTCTTTTTTTATCACATATATTCTGGAGCCGAATATTTATCGATGTTACCTGTACGGAGGCTAAATAAAAATTTGAAATTTTACGTATCGATTTCTCCTTATATACCGACTATTGGGGTATTCGTCGATTTGAAACTACTTTACACGTGACTCATTCATATTCATGAGTTATTACCTGTTAAAATAGGGACTGTATAGCTTTAAAGAACACTAACTAGCTATTTCCTCGTCAAGAGGTGTATTACGGGTCGAGTTCATCCCACCGTAAACAATAGAAACCAGAAAATATACGTGCATTGGTGTTATAATTAACACATTAAGAAAATTAGGTACAAAAGTCGAACAGAAAATATATCATTCACAGAACATAGTCAATCAAAACAACTATGAAAGAGAAATCGTCGAACACAATAAATACAACACATATTGTAGTCTCGGTTTGATTGAATTGTTCATGAACGGTAGTGAAAAGTCCTTGTTACCGTTCACGCTCTCTAACCCCGCGTTAAGCAGAATTGAATTGAATTTAACTGAATTGAATGTTGTTTAACGGCTCATCAACACAGTATAGGTTACTTATAGCCGCCCCAGATAGAGTGGAAGGATACATAGGAATCAGAGAACCGTACCCTACTCTTATTATCGAATAGATTCCTATGGTTCTTTAACGTGCTCGGAGGATAGACCGATACTCTGGACCGCCCGGTTTACGTCCCCATCCGACGGACGAGGCTAAGGGAAAGTGTCTTGCCCAAGAACACACCGACGAAACTCAGTGGCTAAAATGTCAATAGTACATACATTTGAGCCATCCCGAATATGGTATGCATATGACAGTGAATATGGAACCTTCTATGTGGTATTTTCACACTATACCATGGGCAGCGGCGTATGGTCACGGTTTCTAACAAAACGCGTTGCCCTAAACGAGAAAACAATGGGCGAAATAAATAAAATGGAATTTAGCTGGTAGCAGAGGTTATGAAGCCTGAGTATCACAGGTAACAGACAAAATACTAAATTAAAACGCAGGCTACATATCCTAAGGGTCATTAAACAATACTAAACAATACTCAGAAGCTTTAAAGGCTGGAGTAGTGGAACCACCTATTCTAAATTCAAGTAAGAAACCAAAAGTATTTAAGAATGTACCCCCGACATCTGTAAATATCGGGCGCATCACCAAAAACGCATACACACACAAATCAACAATTACAAGATAAACAATAGCAAAACATGTGACACCTCAATCATGTCAAGCACAAAAAAATGACGATAGGGGTACCGCCTTGAAACAATTGTGGTAGGGTAAGCCAAACCTCGTTGTCATTCCACTTGCATGGTTTATGGCCACTATAGCCCATAAAGTACATGCAAAGAATTAACAGTTTCACATCCAAATGTACATTACACTGTGAAACATGTTTCTTACATACGGGATAATGTTATCCGCGTTTTATATATACACGAGCATCTTTGTGTTTTACTTATATTGCCTATTAATGGTGCCTTGTGGGTAAGAGAATAGTTCATGGCGGGGATTTCTTTTTTACACTGTCCCGTTTACTGGGTTGACAGTAGGGTAAGTGTGAGGTTTGGTGCACCCTAGAACCTGGTTTAAACCCCAGCAGCTTTTTTTGCAACTGACTGTGCCTAGACGGTAGCCCTATTGTCAAATCTTTTGTGTTTGTGATGTCTTATTTGGCCTTTTATTCATCTCTGAATGTGTTATTTGTTTCTGTGTGTGTTTGTGGTTGACTGTTGTCCTTGAATGCTGCTTTTCCTTTCGATTTTTATATCTGTATTTATATTGGTGATGTAAAGCATAATCTTACACATTGGAAAAGATAAAATTCACGCTCATCAACAATGACAGTTGCATTAAGGTAGCGTCGTGGTGTAATGGTTAGCATTGCGGCTTAGTAACCCAGGGATCGTGCGTTCAATCCCAGCCAGGACCGAATTTGGGTTAATTAACGAAATATTTCATAAAAGTATTTCCTACCTTACCAGTCCTTCGGATGAGACTTAGACCGAGGTCTGCTCGCTAAAATGCTTAGTGCAATACAGCGAGGATAAATAAACGCTTATACCCAGTTGCATGACGTCATTGTGTAAAAAAAAAGCAAAACATTATTAGTTAGCGACGTCAATGAGCAGTATGCAAATGATATGCAAGAAAACGAATCAATCACGGGTAGGGAAATTCCAACCAACCCTCGGTTTAACTGTTTTAATCGGAACCTAAGCAGATCTTAATCGGATAAACATGAACGATTTGTAGAATGTATAACAGGTAAAATTGATGAAAAGTAATGCATTTATCCAAATATCATAAAACAGCACATGACAAGAACTTATTGATGGATGTATACTAACTAGACGGCGCGGCACACATTTCTATTATTAACACAGTTTCGTGGTATTCGAAATATAATGTAATTTATTTATTATAAATAACTAAAACATTACTAATCCTTGGCTTTGACACTCCAGCTAGTCTTCCTCTAGCTTATTCATCTTTGAAGATGATTGTATAATATGAGAAAATCAATTTCAATGAAGATGATTAATTCAAAAAGTACTAATAGAAAACGTCCGTAAATTATGCGAAACACATCAATTATTCTTCTTTATGCAGTTATGAATTTTCATCCCCGTAATGCCACTATTTTAACCAATATTGCTACTACTACTACCATTATCACTACTAATAATAATATCACCAATACTTACTGATAGTCTAATAATATTACTACTTCCACTACAACATGTAATGCTACTACTATTACTTATACATGTACTATGGATCTGCTGCTTCTACTACTCCTACTGCTGCTGATACTGCTACTGCTTCTGTTACTGCTACTGCTACCGTTGCATCTGCTGTTGCTGTTGCTGCTAATAATGCTGCTACTACTTATACATCATCTACCACCACTTCCATCATCACCACTTATACTACTAATTATGCTACTACTTATAATACTTCTTATACTACTACTCATACTACTAATACTTATACACTACTAATACAATACTACTTCTGCTGATGCCGATAATGATTCTGGTAAATGCTACTTCCATAACTACTACCGCCATAACTAGTACTTCTAGCACTGCTGCTATGTTACTGGTACTGGTTCTGCTACTGATATTGCTGCTGCCATTACCACCACCATCCACAATCTACACCACCACTTATACTACTACTTATACTACTAATACGTATACACTACTAATACAATTCTACTTCTGCTGATGCCGATACTGCTTCTGCTAAATGCTAATGTTCATGAACAGTCTCAATCAAACCGAGACTGCAATATTTCGTATGTATTGTTTTCGACCGTTTCCAAAGGCCCACACTCATACTCTTGGTAATGATAAAAATATAGATCAATATACATTTCGTGGTAAATCTGTTATTGACTATACTATTGCATCTGCCGACTGTTTCGAGTTAATAAATGAATTTGAAATTGTTGACACGAACCATCTTGTTTCTGATGACCATTCTATTTTACGATGGTCTTTTAAGATTAAGCCAAACAATTTTAAAATACAATTGGAACATAATGCTCGTGAAAATTCAAATCCAACTAATTGGAAACAAGGATCAGAAACTATTTTTCTAAATAAAATTGACTCATTTACAAGAAATATTGCTAAAATTACAAAATTACCCACACACAGCAGATTACATACACCACGTCACTGATGAAATAAGTTGTTATCTAACTCTGCTAACAAAACACTACCAAAACAATCAACACCCTACACACACTGAAATAAGAGACCATTGTATGGCCCTAAAGGCCACCAAGTAATACAAAATTATAATGACGCACGTGAAAGTTACAGAAAACTAAAAAACGGGACAAACCAAACTAGATTAAATAACCATAGTAAACAGTACAAACGCACCATGAATCTATCTATGAACCAGTATAAACACAATAAAGCGACTAAATTAAGACAGATACAATCCGCTAACCCAAAGCAATACTGAAAGTTCCTGAATAGTATTAAATTTAAATCCAAAACAACAACACCATCCCTAAACAAACTATACGAATACTTCAAAAATGTAAACTCAGCCCCGGAAACATACCCAGACATAAACATACCTGATACACTATTAGACAATGCAGAAGACATATCATTACCAATCTATACACTATTATGTAATCGAATACTAGATGCTGGTTTCGTGACAAATAGCTGGCTGGAAGGAACACTTTTTGCAGTATATAAACAAAGGTGACACAAATGACCCAAGCAGCTATAGAGCAATAACACTACTAAGATGTTTAGGGAAACTGTTTACCTCCATTCTAAACTCTAGACTTAGTAACTTTCTCGATGAATATGGACCACTTAAGGAAAATCAAGCGGACTTTAGAAAAGTATACTCATGTGCTGATCACATCTTTGCCCTTAATTCCCTCATTGAAATTCTTAAAATAAATCAGAACACTTATTCGGTGCCTTTGTGGACTTCTCACAAGTTTTCGATAAAGTTCGGAACTCTATCTACTTCTATAACTGGTAAACAAATTTAAGTTATATACAGTATGTACCAAAATATTAAGTCCTGTGTGACCCAATGAGGTTTAATCCCCACTTTTTTCCTTGTGAAACGGGTGTACGACAAGGAGAAAATTAATCCCCGGTTTTATTCTCAATCTTCTTAAATGATCTTGAATCACATTTGCTAATAGGTGGAAGTCAAGGTATTGAAATAAATGACCATCAGGATGCCCACAATTGGCTCAAACTACTCGTGTTATTATATGCAGATGACACAATAATCTTATCCCAGTCCCCAATAGATCATCTTCAAAATAGCCTAACTGCCTTTCATGATTACTGTTATTTATGATAGTTAAAGATAAATACATCCAAAACTCAAACTGTCATATTTGAAGCCAGAAACACAACCTCTTTCGGTATAGGCAGTGATTTTGCAGCTGGGTGTAAAAACCATTGACGTAGGGCGTACCATACCGTACCGCAACCTTGCAGATATAGTAGGTGCTCTGGTACATTATAATCTTCCTTTTAAGAAACATTTGACTCATATACCTGTATTCATTAACAGCGTTCATTTATTTAATGGCATACTTTTTGTTTTTACATATATTACATATATATAAAGGCAACAAGTGATATATACATTAGCAATATATGTCACAATTTCTAAATCAGGGAGAGCAAAGTCAAGGTTAAATTGTTTTATCACCAAAATTACTTGCTTACACTATACTACAGTAGTTACATCAGGTAACATTTAAAATTTCTTCCATATATCGTACATAGTGAATGTATCAAATTCATTAGTAGTACCCACTCCATAAAATTAGATTTATAGAAAAATATTCGTACATTGTACTTGTGTTTGCTTGAAATGATGTTTAGAATATCGTCTTAACATTTTTATCTATTTACAAAGATGATTCCAAGTTGCCATCATATTGCCTTTAACACTTCATTTCTAAGCAATGCTCGATAACTCTGTTGTATATATAGACAGATATGCGTGTTAGAGTTGTTGAACTTCCAAAGTACAATTCATGACCTTCAATCTGTTTTAAATTCATCCCATTTCAATCCTTTGAAAATACAATAATATTTACATTAAAATCTTCCTTTTAAGAAACAACTGACTCATATACCAGTATTCATTAACAGCATTGATTTACGTAATGGCATACTTTTTTGTTTAAAAAATATTACATATGTATAAAGGTAATAAACATTAGAAAACTATGTCACAATGTCTAAATCAGGGTCACCAAAGTCAATGTTAAATTGTTTTATCACCAAAATAACTTGCTTACACTATACTCAATAGTTACACCAGGTAACTGTTCACATTTCTTCAATGTTTCATAAACAGTCAGTGAATGTATCAAATTCATTAATTGTACCCCATTCCATAAAATTGCATTTATGCAAAAAATATGCATACATTATATCTGTGTTTGGTTATGTATAATAAGTGTTTGGAAAATGTTGCTGGTTTTGGTGTTTAGAATATCGTCTTAACAGGTTTATATAGTTACAAGGGTGATTCCAAGTTGCCATCATATTGCCTTCAATACTTCTTTTCTATGCAATGATCAATAACTTTGCTGTATATAAAGACAAATATGTATATTAGAGTTGTTTAACTTCCAAAGTATAATTCATGACCTTCAAGCTGACTGACGCTCTATTTGTTTTTCATTCATACGTTTCAATCCATTGAAAATACAATAATATTAATGTATACCTGTTAACCCTAACTAATTGTATGGAATGCCAAATCTACAGAAACTATCTAAATTTGAATCATTTGAAGAGTGGTATAAATATAATTTAAAACGACATATTCATCAACATCATTGACTGCTCTTCAAACGATTTGAATTTTTTTTACATCTTTTAAAGAGTGTTGATGTAAATCAAAACATAGTTTGAATTTCATCATATTTAAACATAGATGACACATGCAGATTTGATGCATGTGCCTTGTATTTGGAAGACATTATATAAGGTATGTGAAACTTCGGTTCGACTTTTATGCTTACTTGTATTGTTATTTACCATGTCGATCTGTATCATTCTGCTGAGAAATAGGGTGCCTGAGATAAAATCTTATCTAGGCTGTTACTTTCCTATTTCGTCAGGTGCACCTCGTTTGATGACGTCATCACCTCTTTTGATGATTTCAGAATATAGTTGATGACTTGGGTATTTTTGAACGGAAAAAAAGGGAAAAAAAGTAAATTAAATGATTTTAAACGATAAACATGATAAATAGAATGTCATGTTAGTGCCTGATCGTATACAGTTTATCAGGTTCGGCACGAACAAATGAAGCCTAGGCACAGCCTCGGACTTCTTTTTACAGCCTCGGACTTATTTTTTTTCTCAGCTTCAGGATCAGGCACTATTAAGATATGCTCTATATACATGTTCTTCGACGAGGTAAATAGTCAAACTGCGCGGTTCTGCGATAGCTCTGAGATATATTTTAGGATTGATTTCAAAAGTTCTCATGTTGTTTTTCTTATAGAATGTGTATCTGGTAAATTTACATGTTTATGACAGAGTTTAAGGGGGGACAGCGTTAGCTACTGGCAAGGGTGTTTAACTCCTAGGTTATTAAAACATAAAATATGCAGTAACTAGTATTAAGTCATATAATGCAGAATAAGGTTTCACTTGAACGAAGATTTTAAAGTTAATTGTAATGTACTCATTAGCTTTATTGAAAACACGGTTTTAACAGTTATTTTAATACAATATATCAATTCACATATGCATTATCAAATTTAAATTTAAGGATGCCGTGCTGCATTTGCAAATTCTGTAAGTTTCGTTTTTGTAAGGACTATCGAATCCAATGTTTCGTCGTTCGGTCGCCATTTTCGTTTCCGACCAATAACTTAAACACTTATGATTCCATCTTGATGACATTTTATGATTGTGTTTATGACCATAATATCTCGGCCACGTTCGATAAGCAGCTATATCATACCTATAATGCCGGAGTTATGGCCCATGGATTTTTAAAATTGAAGATGTTTTGCGGTTTACGGTCAATAACTTTAACATTTATAATCCATTCATGATGATACTTGGGGGTTAACATATCTCGGTTAAGTCAGATAACCAACCAGATCGCAACTGTCATGCCGGATTTATGGTCCTTGGAATTTTTAAAATTCGCGATTTTTGCGGTTTCCGTCCAATAACTTAAACATTCATAATCCAATCTTGATGAAACTTAGAATTAATATTTTTGGGCATAATATCTAGGTCAAGTTTGATAACCAACCAGATCGCACCTGTCATGGCGGAGTTATGGCCCTTGCATTTTTTTATTGTTGCGGCAATAACTTTAATATGTATTATTCAATCTTGATGAAGCATTAGGACACTGTTTACGGCCGTAATATCTAGGCAACATTTAATATCTCACCTATAATGCCGTAGTTATGGCCCTTGGATTTTTTAAATTGATAGAAATTATAATCTAATCTTGATGAATCCTTAGGACAATATTAATGGCTAATAATATCTAGACCAAGTTTGATAACCAGCTAGAACACACCTATCATGCCGGAGTTGTGGGCCTTGCATATTTTAAAATTGAAGACTTTTCAGTTTTCAGTCAATAACTTTAACCTGTATAATCCAATCTTGATGACAGTTGATGTTAATGGGCATAATATCTCGGTCACGTTCGATAACCAGCCAGATCACACCTAGCATGATGGAGTTATAGCCCTTTAAATTTTAAAAATTGACGATTTTTAGAGAGGCTTTTTCTAAAGATCAACTGATTTTACATTGGCGGATGACTGGATAGATTCTTTTTTTTAAATGTCTTCAATTATTTCCGTATATGTTAGAATTGTGCCTCCGTTTAAATGAGTTTAACCATGTCCCCATTCTCCTGCTTGTAAGACTGATCTAGTCTGGTTCTGTTGCTTGTTTATTGACAGATTGTGGATCCTATTATTACGTATACATAAATCTTCAATATTGTCTTGTCGTGCACTTAGTGGTGTATTCTCTTGCTGCTTTGACTTCTGCCAAGTCACTGGGTACTTGCTTTGGGCTCCTAGACTTTTGCATTTTTATTCATATATACATGATCAATTGTGAGTTATATTGCATATTAATGCTGCTTAGTTTGTTAGATAATATAGCCTGACAGGCATTTCTTTACTTACAGTGTCCCATTTTATTGGGTACGTTGTGTTATGAAACTATGTTTGGTTCACCCTAGAACCTGGTTTAAAACCCCGGAGACCTTTTTGCCACTGACCGTTTCATGGCGGTAGCGCTATTGATTACCGCTGACCATTCCTATACGGTAGCCCTATAGATTGCCACTGACCAGTCCAAGGCGGTAGCCCTATTTTAAGCCATTGTGTGTTTGTTGTGTCGCATACATCTTAGTAATTGTCGTTTGTTTTGTATGCGTGATTTTGGTTCACTGTGTTCTGTGAATGCTACGTTTATTTGTGCTATTGTAATTGTCGTTTGTTTTGTGTGCGTGATTTTGATTGAGTGTGTTCTGTGAAGGCTACGTTTCTTTGTAATTGTCGTTTGTTTTGTATGCGTGTTTTGGTTGACTGTGTTCTGTGAATGTTACGTTTCTTTGTAATTGTCGTTTGTTTTGTATCAGTGATTTTTGTTGACTGTATTCTGTAAATGCTGCGTTTCTTTGTATACAGTCGAACCTCGATAGCTCGAACACCGGTGATTCGAATACCATCGGTAACTCGAACACATTTTCCGGTCCCGACACTACTCCTACATAATTCAATGTAATTGAATCTCGATTATTCGAATATTATTTCTCGAATACTCCGGCTCGCTCGAATACTTTTTACGGTCCGAAGATCCATTTTTGTGTGAATTTAAACCTCGCTTAATCGAAGGTGATGATCCGTTGCCATGCGACTTCGGTCATATTAATTGTAATCGACGCGTTTGTATTTGTTTGTAGCAAGTTCGATCATAGTGCGTAAAAAGATAAAGTTGGTTGTTAAACATGTTAAAGGTGCGAACATTTATGATTAAAAAGCGATAATAGACAGATAACATTTATGTTTAGTGAACTTTGTTTACTGTTAATTACGATAAATTAAACACGGTTGATTTTCTAATTAAATAATGTTCGTCTTACCTTGTTCTCATTATTCGGACTTCCGAAATGTATGTTAAAATCTATTAGTGTGATATTTCTTTAAATAAATGATAAAACAAACACATTATTGCAGTTTTTCTTGTATTTTCAGTGTAATAATTACATGTTATATATCCGTTATGAGGTTTAAACAAACATGCATGAACATAAAAAAACATATCGAGAACGATACATCACGTACACAAGTAACACTATTTCGGGTGGTACACGAATTCGGATAGATATTTTGGTTTTTACCGTTACCTCGATGCCTCGAAGCCACCGATAGCTCGAACATATCCGTATTGTCCCGCTGACTTCGAGCTATCGAGGTTCGACTGTATTTGTAATTGTCGTCTGTTTTTGTATGCGTGATTTTGGTTGATTGTGTTCTGTGAATGCTACGTTTCTTTGTAATTGTCGTTTGTTTTGTATGCGTGATTTTGGTTGACTGTGTTCTGTGAATGCTACGTTTCTTTGTAATTGTCGTTTTTTTTGTATGCGTCATTTTGGTTGACTGTGTTCTGTGAATGCTACGTTTCTTTGTATCTTTGTAATTATCGTTTGTTTTGTATGTGTCATTTTGGTTGACTGTGTTCTGTGAATGCTACGTATCTTTGTAATTGTCGTTTGTTTTGTATGCGTGATTTGGTTGACTGTGTTCTGTGAATGCTACGTTTCTTTGTAATTGTCGTTTGTTTTGTAAGCGTGATTTTGATTGACTATGTTCTGTGAATGTTACATTTCCTGGTCGACTTTTATACCTACTTTTTGGATTCAACGCTTAAGCACTTTAAGTTTGCTTCTGATCTTTATCAAACCTGGACGAACCACCCCGTTTCAAAAACACGGGTAGAACCACCGACGTTTCGCAAGCCAACTGGATAGCTTCCTCACATAAAGATTCCTAGATTCCGGTGAGGGGCTAGTGATTTCAAGTCAGAAACGTTAACCACTCGGCCACGGACGCCCCTTTCATTTAATGGGAAAAAAACACTCAAGTTTGCCTTGTCTACACTCTGTCAGATTTATTTTGCATCTGATATTTACCAAACTGGGTCAGAGTTTTAGTATCGTTATAAACTCGTATACGTTCGAACATCACAAATAACTGAAAATAAACATCAGAGTTATGGCATTTGATTTAATGAAACATTCTATGTCTATATCCGTTAAACTTGTTTGTAGTATAATAATTTATTGGCATTTTTTTGTTTTCTTAGCTGTTGCAATAACGTGCTGCTTTCCCTATCATTACGTGTTGTGTCTTCTTTGTCTATACCCATGTTTTGAAGTATATAGTATGTCATTGTTTTTTTATGTAAGTATTATTCCATAGTATCTGTTTAGGTATGTTTTTAGCTTGTTTATTGAAGTTTATTTCTGACCAGTAGTTTATTATTTCAAACAGAAAGGTGGATCATGTGATTATTTTGGTAGCATCTTTAATGTCTAAATTACTTTCAAATAAAATACTGCCACCATATTTATTTAATGCCTTCATGTAAATGTCCTTCCAGTCACCATGCTTTTCCGGTTCATTAATTATTTTGACCCACCCAGTTTTAAAAGAATTGATAAACGTGTCAAAGTCTATCGTTAAGACGTCCATTCCGATAATCTTGAATAATAGTGTTTCTATTTATTTTTTCTGATTTACCCTCCCACCAAAACGCTTACATATTGTTTTTAATTTGATTCAAACACTCCTTTGATGGATTTTCTTGTGATTTTATTAAATCTGCAGCACTTTCGTTCATTTCGTCATTCACCTATAACAATTCTAAATCTACTGCGCAGAATATACATACTATAATGGTAATAGTATATACCAAAATGACAATGATACACCTCAAACCTAAACTGAAGCGTTCTTGCTGCTAATCTAAACCTTATTTTGAAATGTGAATAGCAGGAGTCCAGATTATTGTAAGGTACGTTTGGGATGATAGTAATCTAGGTTTGGCACAAAGGAATGTGCTGCAATAGGTGACGACAATCACATTACTGTTTCGAATATGTGATACTGTCTGAAAGCATTTTTTTTTAAATTTTACAACCCAATTTCAGACTTTTGAGAAATAGTTACGTTACGTAACCTCAAAGTCCTCGTCTACCTAGCCTGTCCGTTCCCTTTTAAGAAGCAAGTCATAAAATACGTTATTGTCAACCACGGAAACCTTACTGAAACCTTTTACTGACGTACTGAGTTTTACAGACACTCGGTGTTATGTATTCCTATAAAAAGTCCGGGTCATTGCCAGTCGGGTGTAACTTGTTACTATCTTCTAACTTCGACGTTTGACAATAGTTCGTCCTTATGCTATCACATTAAAAGTAAGAAATCCTTATACAAGGATAAATGAACAAACTGATGACCGATGGATGAACGAACAAAGCATAATTGTATTCATTATCTTGCCTATATATGAATAGTGTTACCTGTTTGTCAGGTCGCCGTCTGTTCGTCTGTATATATGTTATCTATTCTCGATGGCTGTTTATATATTCGTCCGTCTGTTAGCCAGTCTACGCATGTCTGTATGTTTCCATTCGTCTTTATTTACTATAAACTGTATATTGACAATTTCTAATATGCATGTACTGTGTATTTTACATTCCTAATCGTCTGTCTGTCTTGATTGTATGTACGTCTGTACTTGTTGTCTGTCATTTCGTCTATCCATCTGTCCGTCCGTTATTCTGTGTGTGCGCGCGAGTGTGCCCTACTCGCCACGACTATATCGTCTGTTATTTTGTGTGTGCGTGCCCGTGTGTTCGTCTGCTCATCTGTCTAGTCTGTCCGTCTGTTATTCTGTGTGTGCATGCGCGTGTGTTCGTCGGCTCGTCTATCTAGTATGTCCGTCTGTTATTCTGTGTGTGCGCGCACGGGTGTTCGCCGGCTCGTCTAGTCTGTTCGTTCCTTTACATGATCTCTCTGTCAGGTGCCGTTATACGTATATGTACTTTGGGCGTGTGATTAGGGGTTTCATGTTACCTTCGGTTTAACTAGTATTTATATAAATGTTCGGCTGGGAAACTCGAAGCATCGGCGGGATTGTGTTGTTAAATTATAAACATTAATTCACATTGGGGATTCATATTTCTAGCACTTGTGCACATAATTAAATAACAGTGCACTTCGGTCACACAAACACAATTTAGTATATAGCCATAACGCATCATATGAATTAATCAAACATACATCAGATCACATGCAATCACTTTAAAGCAAACATATACTAGCTGTACTGACTTTATTGTTTAATGAGTCCTCAATAAATATTAAGTTGATTTAGAGCGATTCCGAGAGAGTTAAATTGTTGTTTAACGGTTCATGAACACAAACGTTGTTTAGGTAATTTCGAAGAATTGAATTGGGTTTTACGGCACACCAACACTAAAATAGGTTATATGACGCCAACAGGCACCTTCCGTGACACCTTCCATTTACATCGTGTCGATTCTTAGCGATGGCGGAGATATACAGCACTATTTAACCCTGGATAAAGTGGGTGGTCTGCATTCCACCACTGAGCGTGTTATTCTCTGGGCCCTTACGGCCCCACCCCAAGGGAGAGGTAGTCAGTTCAGAATAATCCTGGATCGTCCTATTTTAATGTCGAATAGAGTCCTCTTTTTTTTTGTACTTTAATTTACAAATAAGTGACTAAAATGACTTACTCAATAGTAAATTGCGCGTTTCAATCAAATACACTCCAAAAGAATGCTCCACCAAATAGTAAAAATAATCGAATGTGTGCGTTAGTGCTTGTAAACGCTAATTGATAAACTGTCTCACTATAATTATATCACATACTGCTTCATTCTTAAAGGGACTGAAGGCGATCTGGCAGACTTATGAATGCCTCTCTAAATCAATCTAAATACAAATACAATCAGTATAGTGGGTTTCAGTTTCATATTCAATGTCGAATACACCAGGCCTCGACGTCACGGCTGGTTGTGTTGTGTTGTTTACATCATTGACATTAATTCCCTACTATGATACGTTCAGGCTCATATTAAGTCTTGTTCTATAAACAAAATATATTTTTAATAAGTTATATTTACAACCGATATCAATTTAAACCTAACATATCGCCTCTAGTCCCTTTAAGACGTACAGATTTTGCACAGATAATTATTTGAAAATGTATCCGGAATACATAATAAAAAATAGTTCACTGTTTTTAGCATTATATTAGTTTGGTGAAACAATCTTTGATTAAATGTAAATTTATTTATTTCAAACAAGGAACTTACACAATTTCTAAAAATAAATAAAAATATTAGAGCTACAGCTCGGATTCGCTCACTGGTGTCTGATGAGAAGCTTCATCATTAATATCACCCTATTCCGAAGTTACTGTGACAATATACCCCAATTTGATGTTTTAACCGGACGTAAAACCCCATTTCATTCCGAACACGCGATTCCCATTTTAGATTTTCTGAATTGAGTTAAGCGATTGATCAACGATTGGAAGTTTGTATATGTTCTTTGCATTTGTATCGGCATTAATGTGTATTGGCATTAATTTATTGGTATTAATTCGTATTGGCATTATTTGTAATACCATCTATGTATCTATCTACACTTAAAGACATAACACTTGTATCGTGTGTCTAGTGGTCCAACTTAAAATTGACAAATAATTATAGTAACTGTTCTTATCTTAAATGACACCTCCGATTCCATTCAAAAGCTATGTTGAAGTATTAGTCCTGCCCAACACGGTCCGTATTGTGATTGTGATGACTATGGTGAAATGTTAGTCCTGCCCAACACGGTGCGTATTGTGATTGTGATGACTATGGTGAAATGTTAGTACTGCCCAACACGGTGCATATTGTGATTGTAATGACTATGGTGAAATGTTAGTACTGCCCAACACGGTGCATATGATCATTGTTATGACTACGGTGAAATGTTAGTTTTGCCCAACATCGTGCGTATTGTGATTGTGATGACTATGGTGAAATGTTAGTCCTGCCCAACACGGTGCGTATTGTGATTGTTGTGATTATGGTGAAATGTTAGTCCTGCCCAACACGGTGCGTATTGTGATTGTTGTGATTATGGTGAAATGTTAGTACTGCCCAACACGGTGCATATGATGATTGTTATGACTACGGTGAAATGTTAGTCTTGCCCAACATCGTGCGTATTGTGATTGTTATGACTATGGCGAAATGTTAATCCTGCCCAACATCGTGCGTATTGTGATTGTTATGACTATGGTGAAATGTTAGTCCTGCCCAACACGGTGCGTATTGTGATTGTGATGACTATGGTGAAATGTTAGTCCTGCCCAACACGGTGCGTATTGTGATTGTGATGACTATGGTGAAATGTTAGTACTGCCCAACACGGTGCATATTGTGATTGTAATGACTATGGTGAAATGTTAGTACTGCCCAACACGGTGCATATGATGATTGTTATGACTACGGTGAAATGTTAGTCTTGCCCAACATCGTGCGTATTGTGATTGTGATGACTATGGTGAAATGTTAGTCCTGCCCAACACGGTGCGTATTGTGATTGTTGTGATTATGGTGAAATGTTAGTCCTGCCCAACACGGTGCGTATTGTGATTGTTGTGATTATGGTGAAATGTTAGTACTGCCCAACACGGTGCATATGATGATTGTTATGACTACGGTGAAATGTTAGTCTTGCCCAACATCGTGCGTATTGTGATTGTTATGACTATGGCGAAATGTTAATCCTGCCCAACATCGTGCGTATTGTGATTGTTATGACTATGGTGAAATGTTAGTACTGCCCAACACGGTGCATATGATGATTGTTATGACTACGGTGAAATGTTAGTCTTGCCCAACATCGTGCGTATTGTGATTGTTATGACTATGGCAAAATGTTAATCCTGCCCAACATCGTGCGTATTGTGATTGTTGTGATTATGGTGAAATGTTAGTCCTGCCCAACACGTTGCGTATTGTGATTGTGATGACTATGGTGAAATGTTAGTCCTGCCCAACACGGTGCGTATTGTGATTGTTGTGATTATGGTGAAATGTTAGTCCTGCCCAACACGTTGCGTATTGTGATTGTGATGACTATGGTGAAATGTTAGTCCTGCCCAACACGGTGCATATTGTGATTGTGATGACTATGGTGAAATGTTAGTCCTGCCCAACACGGTGCGTATTGTGATTGTTGTGTTTATGGTGAAATGTTAGTACTGCCCAACACGGTGCGTATTGTGATTGTTGTGATTATGGTGAAATGTTAGTACTGCCCAACACGGTGCGTATTGTGATTGTTGTGATTATGGTGAAATGTTAGTACTGCCCAACACGGTGCATATTGTGATTGTTATGACTGTGGTGAAATGTTAGTCCTGCCCAACACGGTGCATATTGTGATTATTATGACTATGGTGAAATGTTAGTCCTGCCCAACACGGTGCATATTGTGATTGTTGTGATTATGATGAAATGTTAGTACTGCCCAACACGGTGCGTATTGTGATTATTATGATTATGGTGAAATGTTAGTCCTGCCCAACACGGTGCGTATTGTGATTGTGATGACTATGGTGAAATGTTAGTCCTGCCCAACACGGTGCGTATTGTGATTGTTGTGATTATGGTGAAATGTTAGTACTGCCCAACACGGTGCATATTGTGATTGTTGTGATTATGGTGAAATGTTAGTCCTGCCCAACACGGTGTGTATTGTGATTGTGATGACTATGGTGAAATGTTAGTCCTGCCCAACACGGTGCGTATTGTGATTGTGATGACTATGGTGAAATGTTAGTCCTGCCCAACACGGTGCGTATTGTGATTGTTGTGATTATGGTGAAATGTTAGTACTGCCCAACACGGTGCGTATTGTGATTGTTGTGATTATGGTGAAATGTTAGTACTGCCCAACACGGTGCGTATTGTGATTGTTGTGATTATGGTGAAATGTTAGTACTGCCCAACACGGTGCATATTGTGATTGTTATGACTGTGGTGAAATGTTAATCCTGCCCAACACGGTGCATATTGTGATTGTTGTGATTATGGTGAAATGTTAGTACTGCCCAACACGGTGCGTATTGTGATTGTTGTGATTATGGTGAAATGTTAGTACTGCCCAACACGGTGCGTATTGTGATTGTTGTGATTATGGTGAAATGTTAGTACTGCCCAACACGGTGCATATTGTGATTGTTATGATTATGGTGAAATGTTAGTCCTGCCCAACACGGTGTGTATTGTGATTGTGATGACTATGGTGAAATGTTAGTCCTGCCCAACACGGTGCGTATTGTGATTGTTGTGATTATGGTGAAATGTTAGTACTGCCCAACACGGTGCATATTGTGATTGTTATGATTATGGTGAAATGTTAGTCCTGCCCAACACGTTGTGTATTGTGATTGTGATGACTATGGTGAAATGTTAGTCCTGCCCAACACGGTGCGTATTGTGATTGTGATGACTATGGTGAAATGTTAGTCCTGCCCAACACGGTGCGTATTGTGATTGTTGTGATTATGGTGAAATGTTAGTACTGCCCAACACGGTGCGTATTGTGATTGTTGTGATTATGGTGAAATGTTAGTACTGCCCAACACGGTGCGCATTGTGATTGTTGTGATTATGGTGAAATGTTAGTACTGCCCAACACGGTGCATATTGTGATTGTTATAACTGTGGTGAAATGTTAATCCTGCCCAACACGGTGCGTATTGTGATTGTTGTGATTATGGTGAAATGTTAGTACTGCCCAACACGGTGCGTATTGTGATTGTTGTGATTATGGTGAAATGTTAGTACTGCCCAACACGGTGCGTATTGTGATTGTTGTGATTAAGGTGAAATGTTAGTACTGCCCAACACGGTGCATATTGTGATTGTTGTGATTATGGTGAAATGTTAGTCCTGCCCAACACGGTGCATATTGTGATTGTTGTGATTATGGTGAAATGTTAGTACTGCCCAACACGGTGCATATTGTGATTGTTATGATTATGGTGAAATGTTAGTCCTGCCCAACACGGTGCATATTGTGATTGTGATGACTATGGTGAAATGTTAGTCCTGCCCAACACGGTGCGTATTGTGATTGTTGTGATTATGGTGAAATGTTAGTACTGCCCAACACGGTGCATATTGTGATTGTTATGATTATGGTGAAATGTTAGTCCTGCCCAACACGGTGCGTATTGTGATTGTGATGACTATGGTGAAATGTTAGTACTGCCCAACACGGTGCATATTGTGATTGTAATGACTATGGTAAAATGTAAGTACTGCCCAACACGGTGCATATGATGATTGTTATGACTACGGTGAAATGTTAGTCTTGCCCAACATCGTGCGTATTGTGATTGTGATGACTATGGTGAAATGTTAGTCCTGCCCAACACGGTGCGTATTGTGATTGTTGTGATTATGGTGAAATGTTAGTCCTGCCCAACACGGTGCGTATTGTGATTGTTGTGATTATGGTGAAATGTTAGTACTGCCCTACACGGTGCATATGATGATTGTTATGACTACGGTGAAATGTTAGTCTTGCCCAACATCGTGCGTATTGTGATTGTTATGACTATGGCGAAATGTTAATCCTGCCCAACATCGTGCGTATTGTGATTGTTATGACTATGGTGAAATGTTAGTCCTGCCCAACACGGTGCGTATTGTGATTGTGATGACTATGGTGAAATGTTAGTCCTGCCCAACACGGTGCGTATTGTGATTGTGATGACTACGGTGAAATGTTAGTCCTGCCCAACACGGTGCGTATTGTGATTGTTATGACTATGGCGAAATGTTAATCCTGCCCAACATCGTGCGTATTGTGATTGTGATGACTATGGTGAAATGTTAGTCCTGCCCAACACGGTGCGTATTGTGATTGTTGTGATTATGGTGAAATGTTAGTACTGCCCAACACGGTGCATATGATGATTGTTATGACTACGGTGAAATGTTAGTCTTGCCCAACATCGTGCGTATTGTGATTGTTATGACTATGGCGAAATGTTAATCCTACCCAACATCGTGCGTATTGTGATTGTTGTGATTATGGTGAAATGTTAGTCCTGCCCAACACGTTGCGTATTGTGATTGTGATGACTATGGTGAAATGTTAGTCCTGCCCAACACGGTGCGTATTGTGATTGTTGTGATTATGGTGAAATGTTAGTCCTGCCCAACACGTTGCGTATTGTGATTGTGATGACTATGGTGAAATGTTAGTCCTGCCCAACACGGTGCGTATTGTGATTGTGATGACTATGGTGAAATGTTAGTCCTGCCCAACACGGTGCGTATTGTGATTGTTGTGATTATGGTGAAATGTTAGTCCTGCCCAACACGGTGCATATTGTGATTGTTGTGATTATGGTGGTATGTTAGTACTGCCCAACACGGTGCGTATTGTGATTGTTGTGATTATGGTGAAATGTAAGTACTGCCCAACACGGTGCGTATTGTGATTGTTGTGATTATGGTGAAATGTTAGAACTGCCCAACACGGTGCATATTGTGATTGTTATGATTATGGTGAAATGTTAGTCCTGCCCAACACGGTGCGTATTGTGATTGTGATGACTATGGTGAAATGTTAGTCCTGCCCAACACGGTGCATATTGTGATTGTCGTGATTATGGTGAAATGTTAGTACTGCCCAACACGGTGCATATTGTGATTTTTATGATTATGGTGAAATGTTAGTCCTGCCCAACACGTTGTGTATTGTGATTGTGATGACTATGGTGAAATGTTAGTCCTGCCCAACACGGTGCGTATTGTGATTGTGATGACTATGGTGAAATGTTAGTCCTGCCCAACACGGTGCGTATTGTGATTGTTGTGATTATGGTGAAATGTTAGTACTGCCCAACACGGTGCGTAATGTGATTGTTGTGATTATGGTGAAATGTTAGTACTGCCCAACACGGTGCGTATTGTGATTGTTGTGATTATGGTGAAATGTTAGTACTGCCCAACACGGTGCATATTGTGATTGTTATGACTGTGGTGAAATGTTAATCCTGCCCAACACGGTGCGTATTGTGATTGTTGTGATTATGGTGAAATGTTAGTACTGCCCAACACGATGCGTATTGTGATTGTTGTGATTATGGTGAAATGTTAGTACTGCCCAACACGGTGCGTATTGTGATTGTTGTGATTATGGTGAAATGTTAGTACTGCCCAACACGGTGCATATTGTGATTGTTGTGATTATGGTGAAATGTTAGTCCTGCCCAACACGGTGCATATTGTGATTGTTGTGATTATGGTGAAATGTTAGTACTGCCCAACACGGTGCATATTGTGATTGTTATGATTATGGTGAAATGTTAGTCCTGCCCAACACGGTGTGTATTGTGATTGTGATGACTATGGTGAAATGTTAGTCCTGCCCAACACGGTGCATATTGTGATTGTTGTGATTATGGTGAAATGTTAGTACTGCCCAACACGGTGCGTATTGTGATTGTTGTGATTATGGTGAAATGTTAGTACTGCCCAACACGGTGCATATTGTGATTGTTATGATTATGGTGAAATGTTAGTCCTGCCCAACACGGTTCGTATTTCGATTGTTAGACGTTTTATGAAGAACATTGGAAACAATTTTTAAATTTTATATTCTTCTATAGAACGTACGCGCTCATACATGTTAAATAATTTTACGGCGAACCAAGTGAACTAAACACTAACAACACTAAATATAAAACTGTAATGCATTATGATGGTTGTATTCGAATTTTTATTGCCACCCATAATTCCTCCTGTCCCTTTAAATAATGCTGCCCTGTATGGAAGGGAGAGGGAATCAACCCCTAATCTTACTAACGAGTAATGTGCTCATTGTATTTAATACATTAAACTATATTAAACAAGGCCCTATGATCCGTACGATTTAATTATTGCTATTTCATATGGATCTGAGTGACAATTGCTACGAGGGTTTAATTATTTTTATACTTGTAATTATACCAATCACGCTCCCAGATCGCCTCTAGACTCTTTAATACCCAGTTGTCATTGTATTTGAGTTAATACCAATCACGCCCCCAGATCGCCTCTTGTCTATGTAATATCCAATTGTCATTTGTATTTGTATTAATTCTAATAGCGCTCCCAGATCGCCTCTAGTCTCTTAAATAGCCATTTGTCATTTGTATTTGTATTAATACCAATCACGCACCCAGATTGCTTCTAGTCTCTTTAATACAGCTGTCATTTGTATTTGGATTGATACCAATAACGCTCCCAGATCGCCTCTAGTCTCTTTAATATCCAGCTGTCATTTGTACCTGGATTAATACCAATCACGCTCCCAGATCGCCTCTAGTCTCTTAAATAGCAATTTGTCATTTGTATTTGTATTAATACCAATCACGCACCCAGATTGCTTCTAGTCTCTTTAATACAGCTGTCATTTGTATTTGGATTGATACCAATAACGCTCCCAGATCGCCTCTAGTCTCTTTAATATCCAGCTGTCAGTTGTATTTGGATCAATACCTGTCACGCTCTCAGATCGCCTCTAGTCTCTTTAATATTCAGTTGTCATTTGTATGTGGAGTAATACCCATCACGCTCTCAGATCGCCTCTAGTCTCTTTAATATTCAGTTGTCATTTGTATTTGGATCAATACCAATCACGCGCACAGATCGCCTCTAGTCTCTTAAATATCCAGTTGTCATTTGTATTTGGATAAATACCTATCACGCTCTCAGATCGCCTCTGGTCCCTATAATATCCAGCTGTCATTGTATTTGGGTTAATACCAACCACGCTCCCAGATCGCCTCTAGTCTATTTAATATACAGATGTCATTTGTATTTGGATCAATACCAATCACTCTCCCAGATCGCCTCTTGTCTCTTTAATATCCAGTTGTCATTGTATTTGGGTTAATACCAACCACGCTCCCAGATCGCATCATGTCCATTTAATATCCAGTTGTCATTTGGATTAATACCAATCACTCTCCCAGATCGCCTCTTGTCTCTTTAATATCCAGTTGTCATTGTATTTGGGTTAATACCAACCACGCTTCCAGATCGCATCTAGACCCTTTATTTCCAGTTGTCATTTGGATCAATACCATTCACTCTCCCAGATCGCCTCTAGTCTCTTAAATATCCAGTTGTCATTTGTATTTGAATCAATACCTATCACGCTCTCAGATCGCCTCTGGTCCCTTTAATATCCAGCTGTCATTGTATTTGGGTTAATACAACCACGCTCCCAGCTCGCCTCTAGTCTTTTAATTATCCAGTTGTCATTGTATTTGAGTTAATATCAACCACGCTCCCAGATCGCCTCTAGTCTATTTAATATACAGATGTCATTTGTATTTGGATCAATACCAATCACTCTCCCAGATCACCTCTTGTCTCTTTAATATCCAGTTGTCATTTTATTTGAGTTAATATCAACCACGCTCCCAGATCGCCTCTAGTCTATTTAATATCCAGCTGTCAGTTGTATTTGGATCAATACCTGTCACGCTCTCAGATCGCCTCTAGTCTCTTTAATATTCAGTTGTCATTTGTATGTGGAGTAATACCCATCATGCTCTCAGATCGCCTCTAGTCTCTTTAATATTCAGTTGTCATTTGTATTTGGATCAATACCAATCACGCGCACAGATCGCCTCTAGTCTCTTAAATATCCAGTTGTCATTTGTATTTGGATAAATACCTATCACGCTCTCAGATCGCCTCTGGTCCCTATAATATCCAGCTGTCATTGTATTTGGGTTAATACCAACCACGCTCCCAGATCGCCTCTAGTCTATTTAATATACAGATGTCATTTGTATTTGGATCAATACCAATCACTCTCCCAGATCGCCTCTTGTCTCTTTAATATCCTGTTGTCATTGTATTTGGGTTAATTCCAACCACGCTCCCAGATCGCATCATGTCCCTTTAATATCAAGTTGTCATTTGGATTAATACCAACCACGCTCCCAGATCGCCTCTAGTCTCTTTAATATCCAGCTGTCATTGTATTTGGGTCAATACCAATCACGGTCCCAGATCGCATCTAGTCTTTTAAATATCCAGCTGTCATTTGTATTTGGATCAATACAAATCACGCGCACAGATCGCCTCTAGTCTCTTAAATATCCAGTTGTCATTTGTATTTGAATCAATACCTATCACGCTCTCAGATCGCCTCTGGTCCCTTTAATATCCAGCTGTCATTGTATTTGGGTTAATACAACCACGCTCCCAGCTCGCCTCTAGTCTTTTAAATATCCAGCTGTCATTTGTATTTGGATCAATACCAATCACGCGCACAGATCGCCTCTAGTCTCTTAATTATCCAGTTGTCATTGTATTTGAGTTAATACAACCACGCTCCCAGCTCGCCTCTAGTCTTTTAAATATCCAGCTGTCATTTGTATTTGGATCAATACCAACCACGCTCCCAGATCACATCTAGTCTCTTTAATATCCAGTTGTCATTGTATTTGAGTTAATATCAACCACCCTCCCAGATCGCCTCTAGTCTATTTAATATACAGATGTCATTTGTATTTGGATCAATACCAATCACTCTCCCAGATCGCCTCTTGTCTCTTTAATATCCAGTTGTCATTGTATTTGGGTTAATACCAACCACGCTCCCAGATCGCATCATGTCCATTTAATATCCAGTTGTCATTTGGATTAATACCAATCACTCTCCCAGATCGCCTCTTGTCTCTTTAATATCCAGTTGTCATTGTATTTGGGTTAATACCAACCACGCTTCCAGATCGCATCTAGACCCTTTATTTCCAGTTGTCATTTGGATCAATCAATACCAATCACTCTCCCAGATCGCCTCTTGTCTCTTTAATATCCAGTTGTCATTGTATTTGGGTTAATACCAACCACGCTCCCAGATCGCATCATGTCCATTTAATATCCAGTTGTCATTTGGATTAATACCAATCACGCTCCCAGATCGCATCTAGTCTCTTTAATATCCAGTTGTCATTTGTATTTGGATTAATACCAACCACGCTCCCAGATCGCCTCTTGTCCTTTTAATATCCAGTTGTCATTTGTATTTGGGTCAATACCAATCACGGTCCCAGATCGCATCTAGTCCCTTTAATATCCAGCTGTCATTGTATTTGGATTAATACCAATCACGCTCCCAGATCGCATCTAGTCTCTTTAATATCCAGTTGTCATTTGTATTTGAATTAATACCAATCACGCTCCCAGATCGCCTCTTGTCCCTTTAATATCCAACTGAAGTGATTTCCTGGCAGGCCCTGAACTAACCCGGGGTTTTATAAAGATGATACTCTGTTTTTAAATAAAACATGGATATATTTTGTTCGTAATTATACAGGTAAACGGCAAGCCGTATTGCACCTGTATAAGGACAGTCGTTCTAGATTTTGAACGTTTTGTCAAACTATAACTATTATATCAAGTTGTAATTGTCTTGATAAACATACCACACGCTTGACATAACTGCCAATAAGTCGGTAGACCAGATTTAACCCCTGTATTGTATTTATATTATAATGTCAATGTGTCTATCATTATCATCTTAGCGTGACTAGTGTTGTGAATGAAATAGGTAAGATTGTAGCGGACAATAATGCTACTTGCAAAATATTATACCTCGATGGGCTAGCAACATAAACTAATGCTACATGCAAAATATTATACCTCGATGGGCTAGCAACATAAACTAATGCTACATGCAAAATATTATACCTCGATGGGCTAGCAACATAAACTAATGCTACATGCAAAATATTATACCTCGATGGGATTGCAACATAAACTAATGCTACATGCAAAATATTATACCTCGATGGGCTAGCAACATAAACTAATGCTACATGCAAAATATTATACCTCGATGGGATATCAACATAAACTAATGCTACATGCAAAATATTATACCTCGATGGGCTAGCAACATAAGCTAATGCTACATGCAAAATATTATACCTCGATGGGCTAGCAACATAAGCTAATGCTACATGCAAACTATTATACCTCGATGGGCTAGCAACATAAGCTAATGCTACATGCAAAATATTATACCTCGATGGGCTAGCAACATAAGCTAATGCTACATGCAAAATATTATACCTCAATGGGCTAGCAACATAAGCTAATGCTACATGCAAAATATTATACCTCGATGGGCTAGCAACATAAGCTAATGCTACATGCAAAATATTATACCTCGATGGGCTAGCAACATAAGCTAATGCTACATGCAAAATATTATACCTCGATGGGCTAGCAACATAAGCTAATGCTACATGCAAAATATTATACCTCGATGGGCTAGCAACATAAACTAAAGCTACATGCAAAATAGTATACCTCGATGAGATAGCAACATAAGCTAATGCTACATGCAAAATATTATACCTCGATGGGCTAGCAACATAAGCTAATGCTACATGCAAAATATTATACCTCGATGAGATAGCAACATAAACTAATGCTACATGTAAAATAGTATACTTCAATGGGTTAGCAACATAAGCTAATGCTACATGCAACATATAAGAAATCGACCAAGCTAGCCCCATAAACTAATGTTCCATGCATATATTAGATCTCGATCGAGCTTGCATCATAAGCTAATGCTACATGCAAACTATTAGACCGCCATCGAGCTGGCATCCTAAGCTAATGCTACATGCAACTTATTAGACCTCCATCGAGCTGGCATCCTAAGCTAATGCTACATGCAACTTATTAGACCTTGATCGAGCTGGCATCCTAAGCTAATGCTACATGCAAACTATTAGACCTCCATCGAGCTGGCATCCTAAGCTAATGCTACATGCAAAATATTATACCTCGATGGGCTAGCAACATAAGCTAATGCTACATGCAAAATATTATACCTCGATGAGATAGCAACATAAACTAATGCTACATGTAAAATAGTATACTTCAATGGGTTAGCAACATAAGCTAATGCTACATGCAACATATAAGAAATCGACCAAGCTAGCCCCATAAACTAATGTTCCATGCATATATTAGATCTCGATCGAGCTTGCATCATAAGCTAATGCTACATGCAAACTATTAGACCTCCATCGAGCTGGCATCCTAAGCTAATGCTACATGCAACTTATTAGACCTCCATCGAGCTGGCATCCTAAGCTAATGCTACATGCAACTTATTAGACCTTGATCGAGCTGGCATCATAAGCTAATGCTCCATGCAAACTATTAGAACTCCATCGAGCTGGCATCCTAAGCTAATGCTACATGCAACTTATTAGACCTTGATCGAGCTGGCATCCTAAGCTAATGCTACATGCAAACTATTAGACCTCCATCGAGCTGGCATCCTAAGCTAATGCTACATGCAACATATTAGACCTTGATCGAGCTGGCATCCTAAGCTAATGCTACATGCAAACTATTAGACCTCCATCGAGCTGGCATCCTAGGCTAATGCTACATGCTACTTATTAGACCTTGATCGAGCGGGCATCTTACGCTAATGCTACATGCAAACTATTAGACCTCCATCGAGCTGGCATCCTAAGCTAATGCTACATGCAACTTATTAGACCTTGATCGAGCTGGCATCATAAGCTAATGCTCCATGCAAACTATTAGACCTCCATCAAGCTGGCATCCTAAGCTAATGCTACATGCAAACTATTAGACCTCCATCAAGCTGGCATCCTAAGCTAATGCTACATGCAACTTATTAGACCTCCATCGAGCTGGCATCATAAGCTAATGCTACATGCAAACTATTAGACATTGATCGAGCTGGCATCATAAGCTAATGCTCCATGCAGAATATTAGATTTGACATTTCAGAGGAGAATATGCTTTAACGAGTATTCAATAAAGTATCCGTTAACCTCAATCGGGACGGCTCAATATCTTTATAATAATAGTACTAATATTAATAGTAGTATTTTCTGTAGTTTACGGAAATTAACGAGTTAGTACGATTTATAAATTAGCCGTAACTTGCACGGAACTTTAGTGAGAGGTGTGAGTTACTTTCGAAAATAAAGAAAGAAGTTTTTAGTTGTTTAGCCTATTTCAATGATGAATGAACACATTTGTGACCGGTGCAGGAGAGTAAAATTGGGGAAATATGCATGTCCTGCTTGTACAAATGTGAATGAAATACGTCGTCTGCAATTTTGTTACGATAAGTAAGACCCAAGTAAACACAACTCGTTGTAAGACGTGTCTGTTATGTGTTACATCGTTCTCAAATTCTTTGTTGCAGGTATCTGGGGCATGTTTGCACAATACCTCCAATACCCTCAATTACATCCATTGTGATTATGGCGATTTAAATAGCTTGATAAACTGTTTAACTGTTAAACGGATCACCAACACATTAGTCATTATATTTGTTTATTCCGATCAGCCCCATAGATAGGGAAGGGTACAATGATACCCGAGAACCTGTTCTACTCTTATCTATGTTAACGTGTTCGGATGACAGACTCCGAAGCACGGGACCGCTCAGTTTTACATCCAAGGACGAGGCTAGCGTACTTATATTACCCGAGAATAACCTGATTAAAGCCAGCGGCACAGGTGAGGTCTCCGGATCTATCCACAGGCACACTGTAACCCCACTTTATAAATGAAGGTTGATGATGGAATAGTTAGCATTTTCTTGGGTTGCTAACCAAATTATGTTTGTTTTTAAAAATATATTCGGTAAAAAAAATATACCAGAAGTAATAATTGAAGTTGTAAACTGGAATATACATGCAACTATTTAAATGCATACATCGTTGAATTGATACACATTTTAAACATTACAATTCCAAAACGTTTTTTTAATTCGAGACATAAATGACAGAGAAATGATATCAGAAACCATGCAAGGGTTATACCGAAAACGTGCAGAACTATATAATACCGGCGGACATGCTCAATGTCCAATGTAATGCATACATTTTACACGGACCCTTCGTTCTTTCTCTGTCGTTCAAATTTAAACGGTTTACAGATTTAAGTTGTTTAAAAGTGCCTCTATCCATTGATGTAAGCATTTCAAAATTGCGATTGTGTCTCATTTATTATTAAAACTTTTGCACGATTGTAACACTGACCTCTCGGTCATTTACGATATCATTTCTCGATCAAATTATTCTTGGGTTTGACAAAGTTTTCGGCCTTTAAAGTTACACAAATGCACCTTTCCAATAGTATATGCATAATAGTATTAAGATGCATATTCCATTGTTTAACATCAATTATCACCTCGGGTCCATTTCTTTTTTACCGAGTATATATAATGATATTATTTTGTTGGTACTTTTTAATAACGTGTTCATCTACAATAAAATTGTAATTCTGCTTAGATTCCAAACCACATGTTATTGCAGATGTAAAATTGGTCCTCTGTGTACACGGTGGAATTTATTAACTTAAAACCAACTATTTGAATGTACCTTAGGCTTAATGGTGAATATTCACACGATAAGGTATACTTCATTAACATATGTATAGATTATACAAAGACACGGTATACTTCATTATACAAAAACAAGATATGCATCAGGGTTATTATGCCCAGTAGTACAGGTAAATGGAACTGATGTTTTCCTCATTGCTTATGTTACCTAGATTATAATCAGTCTCGCCTTTTGAAATAAATGCGAGACATAGGCGCCGCTAATGTTGGCGGGCTCGACGGTGTTAACATATTGTATTAGAACGTCTTTGTCCTTGGGAGTAGAATGTTCAAATTTCATATATAACATCCTGGTCATTGACCGTCTTAATGCCAATGACTTCCAGCTCTTCAACTAACCCTAGGTCCGAGTCAATGTCACTTAAATACATGTACCGTCACCAAATGTTAACGCAAATATTGACGATACATGTATTTAAGTGATCTTCACTCCGACCCAGTGTCAGTTGGAGGGCTGAAGTTATTGGCATTAAGAAGGACAATGACTAGGAGGTTATATATAAAATAATATTTAGCGTTAAAGTTTGCGTTAAAATGTGCGTCAAAGTTGCGTCAAAGTTGTTATAACTTTGTTATCCTTTGGAGTAGAGTGTTCAAATTTCATATATAACATCACAGGTTATTGTTCTTCTTATTGCAATGTATTATCAGCCTCCAACTGACCCTGCGTCAAGGTCAGTTGCCTCTTAAGTATATGTACCGTCTCCAAAAAAATGAGTTAAAGTGCGTTAAATTCTTATAACTGTTTTGTTCTTTGGAGCAGAGTGTTCAACTTTCATATGTTACCTACATTTCATTGTCGTTCTTAATGCCAATAACTCCCAGCTCTCCAACTGACCATGGATCGGAGTTAACGCCACTTAAATACATGTACAGTCTTCAAAAACTGTGTTAAAATGTGCGTTAATTTGTTTTATTTTTTTGTCATATAGAGTAGAGGGTTCAAATTTTATATATAACATCACTGGTTATTGTTCTTATTCCAATTACTTTCAGCCTCAAACTGACCCTGTGTCAAGGTCAGTGGTCTCTTAAATACATGTACTGTCTCCAAATTTCACAAACATATACCATCTCCAAATTGTATTACATTTAACAATATAACCTGGTGAAGTATAGTCTAATCTCGCTAGACATAATTATCGTTATTTTTAATTACTTCCAGCCACTGAACTGAACCATAGTAGCAGAGAACATTACATTAATTATAATATGCACTGACATTTTCTGATATGCTTAGATTAAAAAGCAATGGAAGTTGACAAGCTGGTAACTGAAGCAATTATACAGAACCACATACACAATCCACTTGACAGCCACTGATAAGCTGTGCCATTAAAATGTAAACACCTGGCCTTTTCATCATGTTCATTGCTATATATCCAAAATGTGTAAAGATTCTGGAAATAAATATGTTTAAACCAAACAATTAATTGCAGCAATTGCAGCAATTACGTGGCAACTAAAAATAACCTATTTGATGTATATCTCTATGTGAATTGATGATTGGAAAATAGAAACCAAACAAATAACAAATCTTTCTCTAATTAAACTCATTTATTAAAAAATAAATATTTTAATGACATTAATGATTGTGACAATGACAATAAAGACGATAAAGGTTTAGCACTTAAAATGTTTAGTGTTGACAAACATAACACAACAACAAGTTTGCTAAAATAATTCTTCTATTTAAAGGGACACTGTTACTTTGAGCTTATAAAACACAAAATAATTATGTTGTTATACATGCGGTCGCATGCATTGGAGTCTATCCTCCAAGAAAATTAAAGATTCTTAGAAATCTATTTGATAGTAACAGCAGGGCAGGTTCCTGCATTTCTATGTATTCTTCCCTCTCTCTGGTGTGTCTGTAAATAACCTATAATGTGCAGATGAGCCGTTAAAGAACATCTAATTCAATTCAATTCAAAAATGTTTTGTATAGAAAATAAATACATTATACTATTATTTTGTTATATATGTACAGAGTAATGTTTAATGTATTTACATGCCAAATTTTGAGTTTACAAATGCTTTAAAAATGCTAAATATTATTTAGAAATTTGTGATTAAACATCTCTGATAGAATAATGATTTGAAAAAGAGCCATGTTGGAGTTTTTATAGAACCTGGCCTTTTAAATTATTTCATTGCATCACAAGCAGATACCAGCATTAATTTGTGATGACATGTTCATGATAAAACAGGATATGTGCTAAGATTAAAATGTCAATTTGTGAGAGCAAAAAAAAACAGCCTCTGTGTAACATGATACTTCCCAATTATGATAGCGGACATTTGTGCATGCTATTAAAACATTTTCAGCATGAAATTAACTTTTTAAAGGGACACATCTATAAGTAAAGCCTATATTTAGCATAATGAAGTAACAAGCTGATACGCGTCTATTTTTTGACCGAATCAGGTCTATGGAATGGTAATGTCCATTCATCAATATTTGCATTTGGCTCCTTTTATGGAAAACTATGCACGCTAC